>RWJK01001969.1:0-35367 GCA_004335835.1 Scenedesmus sp. ARA3
CTTGCGCGCGGCGGCAGCGGCGGCGCTGCGCTGGGCTCGCCGTACCTGCAGGCACCTGTGGCTGGCAGGCGGCAGCAGCTGCCGTCGGATGCGAGCCGCATCAGCCCGCGAGCGCCTAGCCCGCGGCTGGCAGCGGCAGGAGCAGCGACGGCCTCACCTGCACATCCAGCTGCTGCTGGTGGGCTGCGCCCGCCGTACGGCAACTACAACAACATCTATCCTGGCGCTGGCGGTGCGGCAGCAGCAGCAGCCGGCAGGGGCGCCTCGCCGTACGGCAACGGCGTTGCGCCGAGTGTGCTGGGCAGGCTGCAGGCAGCAAAGGCTGTGGCGGCAGCAGCAGCAGCACGCGTGCCCAGCAGCAGGGGTGCTGCTGGCGGTGTGCCCAGCAGCGGCAGGGGTGGCGTGCCTCCCAGGACGCCTCCCGGCGGCTTTGTGTCGCCTGCGCAGCAGATGGCGGCGGTGATGGCCCAGAAGCAGGCCGCAGGTGGGTGAGGGGGTTTGGGGGCCTGCAGGCAGGGAAGGTTGGTTGGTGAGCGAGGGAGGCAGCAGCTGACAGGCCGGAGGCGTGCATTCCACCTGGTGGTTGGCTTTGTTTGTGCTTGAACTTCTGTTGAAGTGCTGCTGCACTGCTGTCTTGCTGCGTGTGTTTGTGCAGGGCTGGCAGCAGCTGGGCGTGTGCCGAGCGCGCGGTCCCGCGCAGCTGGCATTGGCATCGGGGCTGGTGCTGGCGCAGCAGCTGGCGGACAGGGGGGCGGCCTGCTGGGTGCTCGGGCTGCAGGGGACCTGGCTGCTGCTGGCGCACGGCCAGCTGCCGTGCGGCGGGGGTTCTACTAGGGGCGTACTGAGTTGGGTTGGATCTCCGCGGTTCTGTGAAGGCGATTGTGAGTCGTCAAAAGGTATCTATGGCAGCGCTTCTGTGCGCATACATGTACAAGCAGTGTACACTGCTTGCGGGGTTGCTGGGTTGTATGCTGCTGTGTTAACAACAGTGGCTGGATTTCAGCTGCCAGCTGGGGAGCTGACACGTGCTGCAGCTGGTGTGTAGCTGTCATGCTGAATGTCGGCCAGAGGGGGTGCTGCGGTTGTGGTGGGACATTTCAGGGTTGTGCCCTGGCAGGCCAAACCATGGCCCTGCCCAGCAAGGGGGGGACTGACTGACTGACTGACTGGAGAGTGGGTGACCTGTTGACGGCACAATCAGGCAGGGTTACTGTGACTCGATGTATGGGTGATTCAGCATTGACGTGAACGTGACATGCGCCTGACGCTGCTGGCTGCAGCCTGGCTCGTTCTACACGCTACTACTACGCATGAGGTGATAAAGATGCGACTCTGTCTTGGTGGTAAGATGACTGACTTGTGGTTTGGCTGATGCACACGCCATGACAGTACTAGTGCAGGGTCCTGCCTGCAACGGTAGAGACTGGACTCCAGTGTTGTGCAGTGCGTGAAGAGCACAGCAACTTGAGTGTTGAGGCTGCTCCCTGTCTGTTGCCCAGCCCAGTCACACTGTGGCAGCGTCAGCACTTTAAGCAGCTGCTGGCGGGCAAGCAGCGTTGAGCGCCCCTTACGCACGCAAGCAATGCATGGGCGATGGTGCACCCACGCGCTGCGCTGCTTTGCAATGTTTCATGCCCGGACATCTTTATTGCTGTCTGGCACAGCATGCCTGTGCGCACGGCGATTGTGAGAGTTGATGACATGTTCTATTGTGAAGCTTCTTCAAATTTAAGCTTGTTGTGTGGCATTGGATGGGCATGCTGGATGTCCAGTGCTGCTGCGGAATACCAATAAATCAGTAACAGAGGCTCGCTGATGTTGTTGCCATCACAGCCGCGTTGTTAGCCAGCAGATGTGCCCGGCAGCGCCTGGTGAGGCTGCGGGTACCTGTAATGCTTGCACGTGTGCTGCGTGCGTGGCAACAAGCTGCCAAGATGGGCTTGCCGCGCGCCGGGCTTGCGCTTGTGATGCCAAGCCCTGGCTGTGTGGCTGGCCTGCCGCATGCGTGCGCTATCCTACAGGTCAGCGTGTATTGCTTAGATGTCTGTTACATCGCGACTGTTGAAGTTGCCCGCTGATGGTGCCTTTGTGGCTGTGCACTGGCTGCAGTGCGCCTTGTGGCCTGCAGTGTGCAGCGCAGGCTGGCGCCGTCCCCTTGGGTTCAGCTGCCAGCTGGCATTGTTATTTTCACAAAAATCTCTTGCTGGCATCATGGCTGTGGCCAGCGGGAAAACCATATGCTGTGATGACCAAGAGCAGCACTGTTGCAAGGCCAGTGCACTAACGTCACTGGTGCCGTGATGCCATGTGTTGTGTGCTGGTCTTCTTGCTGCATGATAATGATGTCGTGATCGCATGATGATGATAATGCCATGATGTCATTATGATGTGGCCATGGTCAGGTGTAGGCCTTCGTCAACAAGTCCGAGCGGGCCATTGCAGCTGCCAGCTGTGTGATTGGAGCCTGTGCCGCAAAAGCAGCCAAGTAATCTTTGGAGGCCGCAGTGTCCCTCAAGAAGTGACCGTTGGGTGCCAAGGGCTGGCCCACCAGGCGAGGCAGCGTCCAGCATGGTTTGGGCAGCCAATGCAAAGTCCGTTGATGTAGAGATTGCAGCCTGCAGCTGCCCAAAAATAAATTTCTGCCAGCCACTGTGACAGTGTTGTATCACAGATGGCGCAGATGTATGTGACGGGTTGGCATGCATGCATGCATTTGTTTCTATGGGCATGGGCAAAATTTGTTTCCTGTGGGCTTGGTCAACTGGTCGACTGGTCAACGTAGGGTTGGTCCACACTGTGACAATGTGGATGAGAGGCCTGCGTCCTGGACACCACGGTGTGCCCATACAGAACATCTTAGTTTAATAAGTTGAAAACTGATAACTTCTGTACCTACGAACATACGGGTCCACTACAGTTTGACCGTCACGGTGGTTTGGGGGTTTGAGGGTGTTGGTGCGGTTCTGAGTGCTTCATGAAGCAGTGCTTCTGTCGAGAGACGGCAGATGTGTATTGCACTGATACACGAAATAGTCTGATCTGGCGTGCTTGGCTGTCTCTTCCAGCAATTGCAATCTCTACTTCAACGAACTTTGCATTCAACTGCGGACGCACTTCCAGGTGATGCTTTGTTGAAAGACGTCACGCGCAATCATGTAATAGTCGACTAGCTTGCACCAATGTCATGCCTCATGTGCACATTTTGAATTTGCTGCTATGAGGCGAGCCGATGCAGCAGCTTACACCGCATCGCGCACCCGCGACTACACCCAAATCCACTGTACTTGCTGTTTCTGTGTTTCGTTCACACGCAACAGGGACAACAGGAGCAGCAGGAGCTGGATCAGCCACATAACCACCACTGCGCAGTGCCAACAACGAAGGACCACGCTCTTTGCCTACAAGGGTTTCCAGCGGTCCAGCCAGCCAACACAAGGTCTACAGTCAACAAGGTAGATCTCGCATCAGCCTTGCCAGCACAGCTTGCCCTCGACGCAGCAGCGCAGCAGCGTGCAGCGCAAGCCACTGCGCTACGACCCCAGCAAGCACCCAACCTCGCTGCTATGACTCCAGCGACATCAGCATCCATGGCAGCTCAAGCCCCAGAGCTTTCCAACCAGCTGCAGCCTCAGGGCCCCACAGCTGCAGGCCCAGCAGCACAGCCGCACGCTGCTGCATCTCTCCCCGCCCTATGCAGCCAGCTTGAGCAGATGCTGCAGCAGGTGCCTCTGGGAGCAGCAGCTACGGCTGCCGCTGCAGCAGCAGCGGGTGGCCTCAAGGACGACAAGACCACCAGCAAGGCAAGCGCTGCAGACCAGGCTGGCCTGGTGGCGCAGCAGGGCCTGGGCAAGCGGGCAGCAGAGGCTGCGCTGCCCTGCGAGCGCTGCGGCAAGCGCCGCAAGGAGAGCGACCTGGCAAGCGAGGAGACTGCGGAGCAGGTGAGCCCTGGCAGCATGCAGGGACTGCACAGTGCTAATCAGCAGGCTCGCATCGGCGCAGAATGCGCATCTCTGCACCAAGGGGTTGCGTTCACACTTTTGCAAATGGCTCTTGCTGTTTCATGTGCTGACTGGCTTCGCTGCAAATGACTCTTGCTGTTTTGTGTGCTGACTAGCTTCGCTGCTGCTGCTGCTGCTGCAGGATGAGGCACCCAAGGAGGAGCAGGCCGCCCCTCCCCAGAACCAGCAGCAGCCTCCCGCGGCGCTGAGCCCGGCAGCCGCGACAGCCCTGATGCTCACTGCAAACTATGTGGCTGCTTTGACGGCTGCGGATCCTGACGGCCCAATGTGGCTCGACAACGTGCTCTATGCTGCGACCGCCGTGCGAGCAACAGGAGTTGAGATGGCGAAGTCCTTGACAGCACTCAGCGCGCAGGGCGTCGACTGGCCGGAGTATGTGTACCCTGCGGCGCAGCTCGCCCATGTTGCCTGGACGTCTGTTGTGGCAGCGATCCAGGCGCACCGCGCAGCAGCAGCCGCAGCACCAATTGCAGCTGCGGCTTGATGCAACTTGAGAGGGCCCTGGATGCTGCTGCTGCCAGAATGCTGCGTAATGCAGAATGCTGCGGAGCTTGTTGAAGCTCTGGCAGCAGGTGCAATGCCGGCAGCACCAGCAGTGTGGCTGTGCATGGCGGCAGCTCTCCGCTGTCTGCTGTTGGTAGAAGAACGATAGCAGCGCATTCGGCACAGTCTTAACGATAGTTGAAGGCGCCACGATCATATGTGGCTTTTGTTACTTGGCAGTCGTCACACAGAAGTTCCGGCAGTAATGTTGTTTGGTCAGCGGCCCAGGTTACTTTAGGGCATGTGTGCGTGTCAGCGTGATGTATTTGACTGCTGCCGCAGTACCCGTGTTGTACGCGTAGTGGTTGGCTGGAGTCGTATCCGATGACAGTGCGTTCCCCTGCGCATCACTGCTGCTGGCTGGCTACTGCAGCTCCGCAGTGCAGGCTGTGCTGTGGTATGCTTGGCATGCTTTGTCAAGTGGTGCAGCCAGGCAAAACCAGACAGCTGGTGACATTGTGCATGCACCAATTTGTCTGCAAAACACAGGAAGGTGGTCAGAAAGCAGAAGCGGATAACTCCCTGGGCCTCCGGTGGGGTGTGAAGCAGAGAGTGGTGCTGATGTGCTGTGTGTCGTATTGAAGATGGAAGTGACAATGTTGGCAGCAGAACATGGAAGGTGATATGGTGGTGGTGGTGGGGGTGATGCTAATGCCCCATGCTTGGAGTACAGCAGCAGGGAGGAGCTGACCCTGCGTTGCATGTGTTCCATGCCTGCAGACGCTGTCGATTGATTGGCGCGTGTGTTGGCTGGGTCGTGCTGCTGTTGCTGGCGCTCTGGCCAGCTGGCAGCAGTGCGCAATGCATGCAGCTACGTGGATTGATTGTGCCTGGTGTTTATCATGCATGCTGCGGGCGTGCTGTTCTGCCCCACTTGCGCGCTGGATGATTGACGTTTGTTCGAGGTCCCGTGGTTCTTTATGCATGCTGCGGGCGTGCTGTTCTGCCCCACTTGCACGCTGTATGATTGAGGTTGCTTCAGGTGCACGTGGTTCTTTGCACTGCTTGTGCTGCTGAGCAGCACCGTGTGCTCAACTGGAGCCCTGGCAGCAGTCACAATAGCCGCTCAGTTGAGCGCAGAACACTGGTCACTGAACAGTACATCAGCACCTGATCATCGCATGGTGCCAGCTGGCGATGCTCTGACTTTGAGCCTGCAGCAGACTGCGTTGCATGTGACATCGTTTGTGAGGCATCTGCCCACTCTGAGAAAGGCAGCACCCTGGAGGCTGTTTGAAGATTTGCATGCTGGAATGATTCTGGCAGAGTGGCTATGCAAGCATTGGCTCTTTTGCACTGCTTGCAGCACTTGAAGAGACACAGCACACCAGAGCACAGCTAACTAGACAGTGCACGGTTTCAATGCTCCGCTTGAACCAGCAGCTGGTTGCATAACATGCAGCATTGTTGTTGGGGACAGCGCCTAGGCTACATCCTTTCCTTGCGATGCATGCTGGCATGCTGTTACTTGAAGCGTCCTGCCGGCAGCTGCCAGCGCATGCGCTGTTTGGAACTTGACAGAACAGTGCCTCTGTCTAATCACTGCCTTGCAATGCATACCGGCCAGTGAACATCTATGTGCATTGCGCCAACAGCGTCCAGTGTGTTGATTCACACACTGGCAAGCATTTGTGCCAGCCTCCTGGCCTGATGCAATTCATAATTCATGTCAGGAACTATAGCAGTGGAGCTGCAGCACTGCAGGTCAAGCGCAAACTGTGCACAAGGCGAGGTTGTGGCTGTAACGCCTGGAGTAAGTGGAGTGTTGTTTGTCATGTGCATTGGTGCGTTGGTCCTCGTGTTGCGTCGACCAATGTGTGGTTGCAGACCCAGCGCGCATAGTGCAGCACAGCTGCCAGCAACTGTCGAAATGTGTTTGAAACATTGAAGGGACAGTGGCACGCAGCAGCAGGCCTGCTACACTTCCCTAGAGTCTGCAGATGCTGGCCAAAGCAGCTGTACATTTCCCAGCAGCTGCATGTTATAGATGTGTTGTTTAGGTATGTCTTTTAGGTATGTTGTTTAGGTATGCATGTGCTACTTTGTTGTTCACCAGCGTCCAGAACCACCTGTATCACTCCGCATGCTGCGGACTGCTGCAGGCTGGCAAGGCTTAGTGGGTTAGTGGGGCACCAGCTGCTGCTGCTGATAGCTTGAGCCTGTAACGCATGCAGGCACGCATGGACCAGCTGTGGCCCTGTGCTGATGCCGCCACATTTCATTCATCGAGCTTTGTTGTGTTGACTAGTTTCTGACTTTGACCAGTGTCTGACACGCATGAGCATGTTGGCGTGCAAGGCTGGCTCCTGACTGCAGTATCCCGACCTGGCCTGAGCAGAAGTGTCGGCGCTTGCCCAGGGCAGCTGTGGTACGTGTTTGAAGTCAATGCATGCTGGCTGCACCAAGCTGCGGCCACGGTTTGTTGGACATGAATGGATGCTGGCTGCATCAAGCTGCAGCTACGGATTGTTGCCCAAGTTCCAGGTCAACGCATGCTGGCTGCACCTAGCTGCAGCCACGGTTTGTCTGACATGTCCCAGGTCAACGCATGCTGGCTGCACTAAGCTGCAGCCACGGTTTGTCTGACATGTCCCAGGTCAACGCATGCTGGCTACACCAAGCTTCAGCCACGGTTCGTGAGACATGTTTCAGGTCAACGCTGCACCAAGCTGCAGCTTCAATTTGTTGGCCAAGTTCCAGGTCAACAAATGCTGGCTGTAGCAAGCTGCAGCCATGGTTGTTGGACATGAATGGATGCTGGCTGCACCAAGCTGCAGCCATGGTTTGTTGGACTCCCAGGTCAATGCATGTTCCCAGGTCAATGCATGCTGGCCGCACCAAGCTGCAGCCATGGTTTGTTGGACATGAATGGATGCTGGCTGCACCAAGCTGCAGCCACGGATTGTTGGCCATGTCCCAGGTCAACGCATGCTGGCTGCAGCTTTGCTGCCAGTGATGCACTGTGCTTGCATTGCCTGTCAGTGGCTTCTAGTTACACTGTTGGCCTGTGATGGCTTGCTTGTGCCTCAGCCTTCTCTTTTGGGAGGGGGCGAACAGCAGGTTACACACAGTGTCGATTAATTAATACATGGATCATAACAGACTTCTGTCAGTTTCATTGTGTGCCCTGCTACTGTAGCAGTGCTACAGCCACAGCATGTTGTGATTGAGTACAGGAAATGACATCAGAGCTTCCTGTTTGCACGCCTGCTGCTAAGTGTCAGCCTGAGGCAGTGCACCACTGGGTACAGCTGTTCATGACAGTGTTTTGCGGAGTCAGCGTAACAGTTGCAGCTGAAATCTACCTATGCCGTGAGTTGGCAGCAGTACAGTACAGTGGGTGAAAAAGAAGACATGTTGCAACGCTGTGTTTGAGCGTGTGCAGATGGTGTGGTTGTTGAATGCCACAAGGTAACAAAACCCGGTGCTGCATGTGGTCACGATTTGTGTGTTACACGACTGCAACACGGCCCGCTTTCGAGCCGCTACAGGCTCACCGGTCAACCTCCTAACCCATGAGCGATCAACTCAATGTATGCTGGCTGCAGCAGCTAAAATCTGGGGGTCAGCCAACACCTTGCAACACGCTTTTCAGTACGTGAAACAACACTGCTGCAGCTGCTTGCAGCTGTGCCGTTTATGCAAAGCCGTTCCAATGCGCACAACACAGCATTGGATGCTTCAACAGCCTGCATGCATGCGACTTTTAACAGTTCTATGTCAACAACCAACACAGATCTAGTTGCACACTAGAGCCGCCAACTTGGAAAGCATCAACAGACAATCACCACCAACACCTGGAGCTGCGTGTCAGTCTCGGCCGAAAGATCACGCAGTATTCCAGCGCAATCTGGCACGATCATCTGATGCATGTTCATGCATACCACCCCTCTGCGCAGAGTGGCAGGGCAATTCACCACGAAATGGAACAACGTGAATGCATCGTGCGTTGTGCTTCATCGTCATGTAACCCATCAAGCTATCATAGCTATGATAGCATCAACGCCATCGATATCGTGCGTTGTGCTTGACATTACAGTCCGCTGCAGGCAGGTAATGTAGGCATTTTTTGCTCCTGCTGGTCAGGTGCAGATGACGTTACACAGCATCCAGATGACGTCATGCTGTCAGATGACACCACCCAACTGCCATATCACGCCACGCAGCTTCCAGATGACGTCACACAGCTGCCAGATGACTTCACGCAGCTGCCATATCACGCCATGCAGCTGCCAGATGACGTCACACAGCTGCCAGCAACAGCAAGGCTCCAGGCAAACTTGCGCGGTGTGCACAACAACGCATGCCATAGTATGGCATAGTATGCCATACTATGGCATAGCATGGATTGCTGCATGCCTGCAGCAGCTGCTGTGCTGTGGATGAGCTTGCTGTTCAGCAACCACACTACTTTACGACTGCCGCGCTGCCATTGCGGCATGCAGCTTAGGAAGCCAGCTCAACCCAGCTCCTTCCTTACAAGGTACAAGTCTGGGTGGTGATGTTCCACCTTCACAGTCCCGTCCTTGACTGCCGCTGCATCATAGAACGGCCCTTGGAAGCTCTTCTCACTGATTTTGTACCCCATCCTGTCCAAGAATTGCAGGTACCACAACTGATCATCTTTTGACATCATCTCCCGGTTGAAATTCGCCATAATGTACCACACAATGCCGCCGTTGCTGGTTGACAGCAGACCCTCTGCGCCTTGCACCATCTGCTTCTCATGCCCCTCCACATCAACCTTCATCACTTGCACTTCCTCTGACAGCATTGCATCCAGCCGCTGCACCGTTATTTTGTCACGCGCCAGAAACTTGTACCTGTCTTTAAACATTGCTGTCACTGCTTGCACGCCTTGCTGGGCATCCTGATCGCAGATTGTTATACCATTGCCTTGGTTCAGATCCTCGCTTATGATGCTGCACTCCGCAGACTTATTGCTGAGGCCCGTGGCGTACAGTGTGATCCTGTCTGCAAGCCACGCAGAGGAGCAGATAGAGCGCCGCAACAGCCGGTTGTTTGAGGGCATGGCCTCAAAGAATGCTGTGCGGGCACCTGCTACTGCTGCACTGAACCCATACCAGCCAACATGAGCGCCCACATCCACCATCAGAGGAGGCCTATCTGGCCCGCTTGCTTGCTGCTGCTGCTGTTCTGTCATGCTGGCTTGAGCTGCACTTTGCGTGGCTCGTAGTTGGCGTGCCGCTGCTTGCTGCTTTTCGGCTTTGGATTGATTGAGTGCCCATAGCAGCTGCTTGACACCATTTATGTCCCTGCAAGATTGACAGGTGGCAATGTCAGGGTTGAGCGCTTTGCATGCGTTGGTCCGCCAGCACAGCAACCATTTATGGAGGCAAAAAGGAACCTCCATAAGCTTAAAGACTATTCTACTGCTGTGCACAGACGTGAAGTGGACCAGCGTACTGCAAACACCATATGTGGGCGCGGCTGAGCATGGCTGTTTAGCTGTACTCAAGGCAAGCAACAATCGTTGCACAGCTGCCTTGTCCTGTAAAGGGACCCAAGCAGATGATAGTTGACAGCCACTCCTGCTGGATGCTCTCTGCTCACCAGAAGGGTGGTGTGTTTTGTAGTGACTTGGACACATAATCGTTGTCGGCGTACACATGCACTGAGAGGTTGCCAGCTGTGATTACTTTGGTGTCTGGCCACACTTCCAGGTGCTTCCCTGCAGCACAGTACATGCTCTGCTGCAGCTGCATGAGCTGCTGCATCTGTTGGTGGCTTTGGCCATCTGCTGCTGCTGCATCCAGCACCACAGCACTCGTCAGCGTAGAGAGGTTGGAGACGAGCGCCTTAATATGCCTGAGTTGCGGCCCAGTTGGCGGTGTAACCGGTGTTATGGTGAGCTGGGCATTGCTGTAGGTGCTGCTGCTGCAGTCGTTGCTTCCCAGCATGGACTGACAAACGAGCACGGTGACAAGCAGAAGGACAAGCCATGACAACATCGGCACAGTAACAACCGGAGATCGAGCGTGCCGCTGCACCATTCTTGCGATCGTACTGTCTCTGAACGGGTTGTTGCTTGCGAGGCTTGTCGTCACAGCAATAGTATCACTATCAAAACGCAAAATAAACGCGGCGGTTGCTGGTCACCCTTATGCAGGTAGATGTGAATGCCTGTTCACTGTAGGGTTTGTTCCAGGAGACCTGGGATCCCGGTGCTGCTTCAAATCAGACTCTCAACTGCAAGAACGCCGAATGCATTGAGTACTGTCATGGCTTAAGGATGGTTTATCTGCCCCTCTGCACGCTTGCAAAACAAGCTGGCCTTGCATGTCGGGGATGTGTACAGATGTCCTGCTGGGGATGCAGCCCAGTCAGGGAGGTGAATAGACATGATGCTGAAACACAGTTACAACCACACATGCCCAAGCAATCCTTGACTCTACACACTGCTTAAACACACACACATTGCAAACGCTTCACAATGTCCCCGCCAGGCTGCGCCTCCACAACGCTGTGCTCACACTGATATGACTCACTGATGACGTATCATCGCAATGCAGCACGCCATCGTATCAAGAAACAATCCAAGGTCAACCACACCCACATTACGGATCTCAGCGACAGCAGGGTTGGCCTTTCTGGGTGGCATACCCGCACAAGCGTCAACCTTCAGCAACCACCATGCTGCACCTATGTGCCTCTGCAGCATGCATGCTTCTACATATACACTGGGCAAGCCAGGCAGCAAGACATGCTGCACGGCCCTAGCGAGAATGATCACGGCCCTAGCGACAGATCAAAGGGCTGCTGTGGTCAGCCAGTTAACTTATGGCCCACTGGTAACAAAACAGGCAGCTCAAGGGACTGCTGCTGGCTGTCACAACCTGTGGCTGTGTACTTGCACAGCACTGGCCCGACCGCAATTCAAACTTGCCCAGCTATGACGCAGCATAGCAATAAACAAGCAATGATGTACCACAACAAATGGATGGTGCCAATGGATGTTAGTGCAGCACGCTGTTTAATCCTCCGTGGGTATGCTGAGCAACAGACGGTGCCACACATGGTGATGAACGAGAGCTTGCTTTGATGTGCACATGCATAGCCATCCCTGCTGCTAAGTGCTGAGATCAGCTACGCTGCGCTGCAGATGACACTGGCCCGGCCGCAGCTGCAAACAAGCCAGCACCAGCAACAGCCGCCGCAAGTGCAGCTACTTGCAGCAACGTGTGCTCAGTACTGCCGCCGATTCCCGTCACGCGGGTGCAGCAGATGCTGATGCTGCAGCTATCGCTCCATGCTGCCGCTGCCCACGCCGCTGGCACTGAGGCCGCTGGTGTCCAGCAGGCTGCAGACGTTGCACACGCTCAGGCTTGCCACAGTCGGATGCTGCAGAAGCTGCAGCAGGTGGCGGCCTGCTCGTGCAGCCATCCCTGCTGCCTTCTGCTGCAACCCAAAAGGCACACTCGTTGAAATGCGCTGCATACGACGCTGGCACTGCCGCAGCTGCAGGCACGTCAGCACACAGCAGCAGCCGCAGCTACAGCAGCTGGTGCGTGGCCCTGCTGCTGGCCTCGTGCCACCTGCTAGGATGCTGCTGTTGCGGCCACAGTACTACCGCTCTATATGCTGCCGCTGCCCGTGCCCCTGGAGCTGAGGCCGCTGCCGCTGGTGTCCAGCAGGCTGCCCCTGCCCTGCTGCTGCACTCGTGCCACCTGCTAGGGCGCAGCTGCTGCTGTCAGATGGCTACCGCTCAATGCTGCCGCTGCTGGTGAGGCCGCTGCTGCTGATCCATCAAGCTGCCCCTGCCCTGCTGCTCGACCGCAGCTGCCACCGCCCCCGTGCTACCGCTCTAAGCTGCCGCTGCTGGTGAGGCCGCTGCCGCTGGTGTCCAGCAGGCTGCAGAAGTTGCAGAAAGCGTTGGTGCCCTCGGACAGCTTCTTCACCACTGGAATGCCTGGCATGATGGCTGCCAGCTTGGCTAGGGCAGGGCAAACGGTGCCAGCCATGTCTGGCGGATGGTGCCTGCCATGTCTCGATCCAAGTAACGCCGCTGTTGCTGCTGCAGCTACCGCTCTATGCTGCCGCTGCCCGCACCCCTGGAGCTAAGGCCGCTGCCGCTGGTGTCCAGCAGGCTGCAGAAGTTGCAGAAAGCATTGGTTCCCTCGTGCAGCTTCTTCACCACTGGGATGCCTGGCATGATGGCTGCCAGCTTGGCCAGGGCAGGGCGGATGGTGCCTGCCATGTCTGGCAGCAGCAGCAGGCTGGGCTTCTGGTACAGCAGCTCAGGGATGTTTGCCTCTGGCATGAGCAGCTTGAGCTGCAGCACACGGCAGGCTACCTGCAGGGGTGCAGGTGTTGGCAGAGAAATAACAGTCAGTTGCAAGCAAGCAGGCTAATGATACAGTGGTGCGATGAAGGCAGCATTAGGGCAGGGGCAGCAGCAGCAGCAGCAGTCTTGGGTTTCATGGTAGGGAGCGGGATGTGTTGCTGTGTGAATGGTAGCGCCTTGGGAGTCTCTGCTGGAAGCGGCATATGCATGCTTCTAACATGTGTGCAGAAGCTGCAGGTCACCTGTGCAATCTCTGATATCGGCAACAGCAAGCCCAACTGTATAACACATTATCAACTGCGTTAATCTCCCTCCCAGTGGCCTGTGTGCCAGCTGCACCTGCCATACTGACACCAAGCTGTCCATGCCCTGCTGCCCTGCTGCTGCAGCAGCCCACCTCTTCTGGTGACAAGCTTAACAAGCCAGGGTGCCTTTTCAGCATCTGCAGCGTCCGGAAAGTCGAGCCAGTTGCCAGCAAGTCTGAGAGCTCCAGCGCATGCAGCATGAGGTCTCCTACGCCACTGCAGCTGCTGGGCAGGCTGCCAGCTGCTGCTAAATAAGTGTATGCTAGCCGGGCCTCTTGAGCTACGAGCGCTGCATCTTTGTCTAGCCCGTGCTGCTGCACTAGTAACGAGATGGCTGCATCTGCTACATGTGTGCTATGGCTGCTTGAGGCTTGCTGCTGCTGGGATTGAGGGGCAGTGGCAGCCGCTGCACGGACACAGATAGCAGGCCTAGGTCTCTGGGTGTGCGCTGGGCTGCAGCAGGGCTGGGTGCGGTGGAGGAATGATGGTTGCTGCAGATAGAGCAGCTTCATGAAAGGGAGCTGTGCCAGAGGAGAGGTTGCAGTGTGCAGTGAGTGCTGCAGGAGCAGTAGGGTTTCAGCAAAAGGGTAAGCTGAGCGGATATAGCTCTGAGGGTTGTGATTCTGGGATGGACTATTATGCGAGGTGTGGGAGAGGAACGCACCACACCCGGAACTGTCACGAGACCGAGCTTTTGTCACCAGCTCGAACTACAGCGCCCTTGTAGCTGCAGACCCACGATCTCAGCTAAGTACAATCGTTCTTATTGCATATAAAGCAGTGAATACTTCAGGCCGTTCGAATGCAGAGGGTAGCAGTCCAGGCACAGTTCCGAGCACGCAAGGTGCTGTTGCAACCGGCAGCAAGGGTCATTGGTACTTGGAAACATTGACAATAACGTATATGAACTGTTTGTAACCGTGCAGGCTGTCTGGCACGGCACCAGAATAGCTCTGCTCAGCAGGTACTGCCCCTGCAGCATGCCACACACCCGGCTTGTGTCTGGTCGTAGTACACACTAATAGCACAGCTCTCCTGCTGCTGGATCTGATTAAACACAATGTTTGGGTAACGTGCAGGAGGAGGGCAGTCAGCTGTGCAGCCATGACCACACACGAGGCGCTCCCGGCAGTTGTGACAGTTGACTGGCTGAAGGACAGGTGGGCCTGCTGCTTGTAGTGCGGTGAGCTAGGCAGCACACCCGCAGTCTGCAAATGGTCTCGCAGTATATTTATCTTTTGCGTGTTGAGCTCAGTATGACCAATGCTCAGTATGATTTGGTGCTGATCTTGAGCTCGATTTGAGCGGTGCTTGATACTTATCTGGCAGCAGCGCACACAGCATCCTGCTCATTGCTTGAGGCAGTTGTGGCAGCACAGGTGCAGCAAGGTCAGCCTGCCTGCACTGCAGCACATCCCTGCACGCAATGCCTGCAAGCCTTTCTCCTGCAAGAGGAGCAAAGGTGTGCGCTGTGGAAGCTGCTGCACTGTGTGTCCTGCTGTGATGTGTGCTGCTGCGCTGTGTGTGATGTGCTGCGAAATGTGTCTGCTGCTGTGCGACTTGTGCTGCTGTGCGCTGTGTTCCTGCTGCAGGCTGGGTCAGGTGAAGCTGCTGGACACCAGCTGGTACCTGCCTCCAATGGGTGCGTCACCAGCACGTGAACTCATGAGACAGACTATCAGAGACAATTGTCACAACCTTTCAGCCAGAATGATGGTGGTGTGTTGTCAGCATGTGATGGTTTGAAAGATGGTTATGCAGACAGCACAATGGTGGTGTGGCGTCACCCGCTCTCCTAGGTGTTGTGCAGGGCACATGCCTCTGCAGCCTGTTTGGAGACGCACACCACGCACACCATCTCAGGACCATGCACTGCCTGCTAACAGCGCTGCCGCCGCCGCTGCTGCTGCTGCTGCTGCTGCACTGCAGGCAGGGACGCAAAGAATGAGTTTGCAGCTGCCCGCATCCCCGGGGCGCAGTTCTGGGACATCGACGGGGTCGCTGATCCTGCAACAGACCTGCCGCACATGCTGCCGAGCGAAGCTGCTTTTGCGGCAGCAGCAGATGCTTTAGGCATTGGCAATGAAGATGCTGTGGTGGTGTATGACGGCATGGGCATGTTTGCTGCGCCGCGCGCGTGGTGGACGTGGCGAGTGTTTGGGCACAGCAGGTGGGTGCGGGTGAGCAACGGGGGCTGCAGGGTTAAGGCGTTACATGGTATGAGCACGGCATATGCTGCAGGAGAATAGGTGTGCAATGCTGTGCGTGGTCCGGCAGAGCAGGTGGATCAGGGTGGGGCAGGTGCCCTGACGCCTCTGGCTGCCCTTGGTCTAGGAATGAGTATGGCTAGGTGGAGAGATGCTGCGCAATGCACTGAGGCTCTGCTTGGTGATCGTCCGTTTCACAACAGTTTCACCGCAAAGTTCGCAACGTGGCTTCAGCAAGGCTGCTAGCTTGCACAGCTGCGGATGACTGCGCAGATGCCTGGCTTACATGCTGCGCTGGCAGTTTCAGCAGCAACCTCAGTGTGCCGCGCATGCAAACCATACGACCATGCGGCTGCTATGCTGCTGCGTGTGCTGCAGGGTGGCGGTGCTGGAGGGGGGCCTGCCTGCATGGAAGGCAGCAGGGCTGGAGCTGCTGTTTTGACCTGCTGTTGATGACCAGCTGGCTGCTGTGCTGCTGCTATAGACCATCTGTGTGTGCTGCTGTGCCTGCTGCAGGGTGGCTGTGCTGCTGTCAACCAGCTGGCTGCGCTGCTGTTGTTAACCATCTGTGCATTGTGCTGTGTGTGCTGCAGGGTAGCGAGGCTAGAGGGTGACCTGCCTGCCTGAATGGCAGCAGGCCCGGCACTGCTGTTCGACCTGCTGCTGTTGACCAGCTGGCTGCTGTGCTGCTGCTGTTGACCATCTGCGCATGCTGCAGGGTGGCTGTGTTGGAGGGGGGCCTGCCTGCATGGAAGGCAGCAGGCCTGGAGCTGGATGAGTCAGCGGCAGGCAGCGAGGCGCTCACTGCAGCGACAGCAGCGGCATGCGCAGCCAGCAGCAGCGGCAGCAGCAAGTACAAGGCCAAGTTGATGAGGGACAAGGTGCGCTGCATGCGCTGCGCTGGTGTGAGGTTGCACATGTTATGATGTCGCATGCCCCTGAGGTTGCTCACTCTTGTGTCTACGTGAGAGGCCGGAAAGGGCAAGAGGCAGGACTGTGCAGCACCACAGCCGTAGTCAACAATGCAACGGCCTGAGTAGCCGGGAATTGACGCCGTCTCTAAACCATGTTATGTTTGTCACAGCCAAGCCACCTTCCTGCTTGTTTGTCGTCTGACCACTATCCACAGCATAATGTGTGGCATGTCAATAAGCCGTCAATGTTGCCGCTGCTGCTGTGCAGGTGCTTTCGCTGCATGACATGCAGCAGCTGGTGCAGCCAGCAGCGGCAGCAGTGGCAGCAGGGCAGGCGCCACCAGCCCTGCAGCGGCAGGTGATGCGGTTGCAGCAATACAAATGGAATGTGCAGCTGTATCAGCTGCGTCCTAATGCCATTTTTTGCATTTGTGCTGCTCTGTTGTGTGGTGACGAATGGATTGCAGCGCCATGTGCATGCCTTTTGCGCAAAGCCCTTGCGCTGCGTATAGATACCCCTCATTTGTAACACACAGCATATGCCTGTTCATGCTGCCCCTGTATTCTTTCATGCTGTCTTTGCAGGCGGTGGATGCGCGCTTCGTCTAGACGTCGTTTTCAGCACAACGCATATGCCCACAATGCACCTGTTCATGCTGCCCCTGTGTGTTATGCAGGTGGTGGATGCGCGCTCTGCAGGCAGGTTGCACGGGATTGAGCCGGAGCTCTTGCACAACTGCTGCTCTTGCACTGCTCCCAAGCGTCCTTTTCCAGCAGGGGCCATGCGTCATGCTGCCGCTGTGTGTTATGCAGGTGGTGGATGCGCGCTGCGTCTAGACGTCGTTTCCAACACACGGCATATGCCCACAATGCACCCTGTTCATGCTGCCCCTGTGTGATATGCAGGTGGTGGATGCGCGCTCTGCAGGCAGGTTTGCTGGCCTTGAGCCGGAGCGCTTTCACAACTGCTGCTCTTGCACTGCTCGTAAGCGTCCTTTTCGAGCAGGGGCCGTGCGTCATGCTGCCGCTGTGTGTTTGCAGGTGGTGGATGCGCGCTCTGCAGGCAGGTTTGCGGGGCTTGAGCCGGAGCCCCGCCCCGGGCTGCCATCAGGCCACATGCCAGGCTCCAAGAACCTGCCCTTCACTCAGGTGGGACGCTGCACCAGAATGAGAAGACCAGAATGAGTTAGGCAGTCCCCCTGCAAAGCAGCGAGCTGCTGTTGATCTGCTGCTGCTGTTGCTGCTGCTGCCAGCAAAAGCGTGGTGTGTGACATGCTGTGGTGTGCGGCCACATGCCCGGCTCCAAGAACCAGCCTTTCACTCAGGTGGGCTGTTCAAGGCTGCAGCCGTGGACCCGCAGGCCCCAAGCACCGCGAAAGACTCTGCTGATGCTGCTGCCATCGTTGCTGTGCTATGCACGCCTTGTCACAAGCATCTGCATGCATTGCTACTAAACGGCTCGCCCGCTTTCTCACAACCCTGCAAACCCCACAATCTGGGTGCACTTTCCTGCAGGTGTACGAGGGTGGTGTGATGCAGGGCGGCCGCCTGCAGCCGGTTGACCAACTGGAGGCGCTGTTCCAGACTGCAGGCGTGGACCCGCAGGCCCCTCTGGTGGCCAGCTGCGGCAGCGGGCTCACCGCATGCGTGCTGGCACTGGCACTGCACCAGGTGCGTTGAGAGTTGAAGAAGTGATAAAGTTTGATGCGCGCAGGCTAGCAGCATATCTTACTGTAGGCGCCAGCGGGCTCACTGCATGCGTGCTGGCGCTGGCGCTGCACCAGGTGAGTTGAGAGTTTGAGAAGTGATGAAGTTTGTCGTGCGCAGGCTAGCAGCAAATCTTACTGTAGGCGGCAGCGGGCTCACTGCGTGCGTGCTGGCGTTGGCACTGCACCAGGTGCGTTGAAATTTTGATAATATGATAGACTTGAATGTGCGCAGACTAGCAGCATCTTTCTGTTGGTGGCAGCGGCCTCACCGCCTGCGTGCTGGCGCTGGCGCTGCACCAGGTGCGCGAAAGTTTAAGACGTAATAAAGTTACATGCGCGCAGGCTAGCAGCATATCTTACTGTAGGCGGCAGCGGGCTCACTGCATGCGTGCTGGCGCTGGCGCTGCACCAGGTGCGCTTACAGCGTGGCTACCCGGATGCAGGCATTCGGGCTAGCAACGGCTCCTACTCACGGCATGCGGGCAGGACAGCAACACGTTCTTTGTGCGTGCGTGATGGTGCCTTTCATGACGGCATCTCTCCAAGGCTGTGACCAACAGGCCTGTTCAGCCTTCACGGCATATATAGCGGCAGCTGCATTGCGGCAAGTTGGCTGCTGCTGCTGCTGCTGCTGCTGCCTGGCAGCGCTTCCCCCTGCACGCTGACTTGCTGGAAGCATGCAGCGATGTGTCAGACAGCGCCACGCTCAGCAGGCTGCTGTGTGCTGCTTGTGCTACCGTACATGGTTTCATTTGCCTGGCTGCACCAGTACAGGGCGAAGTTGTTGACAATGAGCCAGCGCCACGGTGCTGCGTGTTGCTGTGCTGCTGCTGCAGGTCACCGGCCAGCTTGTGCCTGTGTATGACGGCAGCTGGAGCGAGTGGGCAGCAACGCCTGGCGCAGCCATACAGAAGGAGGAGCCGGCAGCGCAGTAGCAACTGGCAGGAAGTTGAGGCATCATGCATGTGATCTAAACTGCAAAGACAATGTTGAAGGATGCGCATGATGCGTTGCAGCTGCAGGTGCTGCCCTGGGCAACGTGTTGTGTCGTCGAATTGCGGCCGGGTTGTGGTGTGTGCATGGCATTCTCGTCTGTGCGGTGGCCTGTATGCCTGTGTACGACGGCAGTTGGAGCGAGTGGGCGGCCACACCTGGCGCAGCAATACTGAAGGAGGAGCCGGCAGCGCAGTAGTAGCAGCAGCGCAGTCGGTGGCAGGAGATTCAGGCATCTACTCATGGCGGCAGGGATGCAGCTGCAGGCATTTACAGGCAGCACGCGCCGAGATTAGAGCGCGCATGTTGAGTTGCAGCTGCAGGAGCTTGCTGGTGGATGCGTTGCACCGCCTTGGTAACATGATGGTGGAGGTGGCATTGCACTGCGTGCGAAGTTCAGCTTGAACAATGCTGGCTGCCGCAGCGGAGTGCGCACTCACATGCCATGCACGCAGTGCAGATCGAGTTGAGCTGTGGCAGGCTGCCGGCCGGCGGTGAGGCCACTAGTACTGAGGGTTCAGGCTTCAAGTGCTGGACGAAAACAGGGGTGAAAGATTCGAGCCTTATCAATGTCGGTTCCCTCCAAAAGTTCTGGACTCCTTGTTTGAACTTCCTGCTGGGGCTTGTCATGACGTCAGGCAGGTGACTCATCTGGTGACCCTGTCAGGCGTCAGATGGCTGTTGTGCAGGCTAGCGGTCGCTAAACCACTTCAAGTCGTGGCCGTGGAAGCCAACCAAACTTGCGTTGAACAACAGCTATTTGCTTGTGTCTAGTTGCTGGCCTTGGCTCTGCATAATCGCTGCACAGGCTAGTTGAGAGGGCGTTCGTCCACTTGATTGTTTTGCATCAAAAGTTACATCATTGGGAAGCAGGTATAGCGATCTAGGGCGCCTACTCGCGCGTGGTGAGCATGTTGGCGCTGGTGAAAATTCAAAAGCAACGTGTGGCTAGCAAGCAATTGTTGGTCGCAAGCACGCATGGGCAGCTTAGTTTAACTTCAAACAAACATACAGAAGCCTTTTTCGTGCGCATTACCATCTCATAGCGACACGCGCTTCGTGCTGCTGCTTTTTTCAGTGCTGCTGCTGTGTTCACAAGCAAAATCAATGACATGCAGTTATCCTGGCCAGTCTGTTACGCCTTCTCTCTTACACTAGTTGCAAGTTTCACTGAATGAGCATGGTTGGCTCCTCAGTGGCTGCGAAGTTGGCTGGCATGCGCAACCGGCCCCAGGTGACACTGCCGGCACCATATGACTCATCCGCAACCTCCCACTCACCTGATGCTGTCACACGCCTGCTGCAGGTCAGCAGCAGCCATGTCCAACAGCACGTTGCTTGAAGCAGCAAGGCAGCAGGGCCAGGCACAGCAGCAGCGCCAGCTGCGGGCACGAAGAGGGCGCACTGCTGCTGCTACTGCTGGCACCAGCAGCAACAGCGTCCCGAGCAGCCCACCTGATGCGCCAGCAGCAGTAGAGCTAGACACACCAGGGCCACTAGCTGCCAGCAGCATTCCAGAACCCGGCAGCAAGCATGTGACAGAGCAACAGCAGCAGCAGCAGGCCCAGGAGCTTGATGATATTACCAACCAGCTGGATGTCGAGCCAGCTGCAGCACCCCAACATATGAATGCCAAGCCGCAGCGCAAGAAGCAGCACGGGCAGGCTGCCACCAAACCTGCTAAACCTGCAGTCCAGCCTCAGCAGCAGCACATGTCAGCTTTCGAAGCCGAGCGCGCAGCGCGCATTGCAGCCAACATGGCTCGTCTAGCAGCATTAGAGCTCCCGCAGCTAGCAGCAGGCCTCGCAGCAATGCAACCAGCCAGCAGGGCCAAGGCAGCCGGCTCTGCTGCAGGGCCTAGTCAGCGCGGCGTGGGCAGCAGCAAGCGCAAGCGCAGCCAGGAGCAGCAGCAGCAGCAGCCGCCGCGGCGCTCTGCACGCAACAAGGGAGAGGCTCCAGATCCCACCACTGCAGGAGGTATCGATTATGAGGCACGGGACGGTAGTGTGGTGCTGCTGCATGGTGCTTGGCACAATGCAGTAGGCCACTTGAGCGGTGCGGCAGCAGCAGCGGCGCCGGCGCCGCCCGGGCCGCTGCCATTCCGCAGCAGCAACGAGGATGATGCGAGTGACGCCGCCTTCTTGGCACTGCTGGCAGCGCAGGCGGCAGCTGTGAGCGAGCAGCAGCAGCAGCATAGCAGCACTGATGCTGCTGGCAAGGCAAGCAGCTGCAGCAGCAGCAGCAGCAGCAGTGGTGCTACTGGGCAGGAGCTGTCTGCTCTGAGCCTTGCTGCTGCTGACGTGGCGAAGATGACGCGAGATGGCATCAGCTGCCTGGCATTCCACCCCAGCAGCAGCAGGCTGCTCATCGCTGCAGCAGACAAGCAGGGCAAGGTGCGGCTGCTGTTGCTAGATGCGCTGTGCTGTGCTTGCTGCAAAGCGAGCGCTGAGCTGCGCTGTGCTTTGCTGTGTGACATACCGGCGTACTTGGCCTGACTCGGTTCTTGCATCTTGCGCTTGCAACTCCGTGCCATGCAGGTGGGCCTATGGGACATCGACCATCCAGTGGACAGCAGCAGCAGCGACAGCAGCAGCAGCAGCAGCAGCAGCTATGACGGCATCCTCATGTTTGAGCCGCACAGGGACTACGTGAGCAGCCTGCGCTGGGCCAACCCACACACGCTGATTAGCGGCAGTTATGACGGCACTGTGCGCACGCTAGACGTCAACACAGGTGCGTTGGATGAGATGAAATGATTTGATGCTATGGCTGCTGCTCTGGCTGACCAGCTAGTCTGGGGTGCAGCACACGGGCGGAGGCAGCGTGCCTGCGCTTCCGTTTATATGTTTGTAGTCCTGCTTATATGGCCATGTAGTGGTTTCAATGCAATGTGCAGGGCATGTTCCTCACTGGGTTAGTAGTGAAGCTCAGGACAATACCGCTTGCTGCTGCTGCTGCTGCTGCGTGCTGTGCTGCAGGCGTGTGGGGCTTGGTGCCAGGTGTACCCGAGGATGACAACAACTGGTCGGCGGGCGATGTCAGCGCTGATGGGTCGGTGCTGTACCTGGCTACGTCTGATGGCGGGCTCAGTGTGGTGGATGCGCGCAGCAGCAGCAGCAGCGGCGGCAGCGTGGTCATTGCTAACCGCAAGGTGAGACAGTGTGCTGAGGCAGCAAGGTGCACACAGTGCGTCAACATCAGTAGGCACACGCTGCCGATGCAGCTGGCTGCTGAGCAATGCACCTGAGTGTGTTAGTGCCGATTCCTGCACTGCTGCATTGCTGACTGTGGTGTGCTCGTGTCCTTTCGCTGTGCCGCCACCTCGCTCCCATGATTGAACACTTCCTTCTCCTGCCGCCAGGTCAACACGCTGCACCTGCACGCCAACCAGCGCCACCTGGCCAGCTCAGCCAGTGACGGCAGTGTGGCAGTGTGGGACGTGCGCAACCTGGCAGCAGCAGCAGGCGGCGGCAGCGGCAAAAGCAAAAGCAGCAGCAAGGCAGCCAAGCCGCTGTGTAGTGTGGGCCATGCTAAGAGCAGCCAGGGGGCATACTGGTGCCCCGATGGCAGGTGCGGCCGGCTGGCTTGGCAGCACGTTGTGCTGGGTCACTGTTTCTGCCACAGGGTGTCGCATGTACGTGTCTAACAGTTTGGCAGTGCAGCGCTGGCTAGCAGTACAGCTGGTGCCTGATGTATTGCACTGTCCCACATGTGCGTGTAGCATATCCTCCCCTTCACAGCGCCGCGTAACCGAGCAGCAAACATCTGACTTGTCATGTGGACTGTTGCTGTGCTGCTGCTGCTGCTGCCGCTCTGCAGTGGCCGGCTGCTGAGCATCAGCTTTGACGACACGCTGCGTGTGTGGCAGGACCCCGCAGGGCCAGACAGCAGCAGCTGCAAGCTGCAGCAGGCGGTGAGTGACGCCGCCAGTGCCAGCCGCAGTGCCTGATGATGAGATAGCGAGCTGGCTGAGGCCCTGGATGTTGATGATGATGATATGCTGCGCCTGCAGCAACCTGCTGCACCAACTGTCCTTGCGCTTCAGCCAGCGTGCAACGCGTCTGCCGCACACATGCTGCCGTCACGGGCCTCCCCAGCCCCTCACGCAGCGCTCACAACTCCCTGCTTGCTTCTTTTGTTTCCTTGCCGCAGCGTGTCATCAAGCACAACAACAACACGGGCCGCTGGGTGGTGCCCTTCCGCCCAGCCTGGAGCCCCGCAGGCGATGCAGTGCTCACAGGGGACATGAAGCGGGGCGTGGCGCTGTTTGACGCTGCCAGCGCTGCGCAAAAGTGCCTGCTGGCTTCTGATTATTTGACTGCCATTCCCAGCAGGCTTGCGCTGCACCCTGCCGGGCTGCCGGTGATGGCGGCTGCCACATCTAGCGGGCGCGTGCACATCTGGCGGTGACGTTGTGATATTATGCACATCTGGCGGTGACGCTGTGATATTATGCACATCTGGCGCTGAGGTTGTGATAGTGTGGCCACAGCTACCGGCGGGCTGGGGGCTTCATTTTGAAAATGTATGTTGTTGACAGAGATGTTTTGGCTGCCGGTGATGGCGGCTGCCACATCCAGCGGGCGCACATCTGGCGGTTATGCTGCCATATGACCACAGCTAGTGGGGGTTGCTGCATCCAGCGGGCGCGTGCACATCTGGCGCTGATGCTGTAGATGATTGTGTGGCCAGGGCTAGTAGCCTGGGGCCTTCAGAGTGTATGGTGCGTGCTATGTGGTGCTTGTGGTGCGGAGGAGTGAGAGTGAATGGCAGGTGTAGGTGCAATACAGGGTGCAGAAATATGTGTGGGGTGGGGTTGCAGGGAGAGAGTGGCAGGCTGTTTGTGCAGGACAAGCAGCTGGATGATGCTGCAATATGAGGCAGGGCAGCTGCCGCTTGAGATGGCAGGCAGCGCAGACTCTGCTACCAGCGCAGAGTCTGAGAGAGGGTTGATGCGATATCATGTTGAGTTTTTATTGTAGCTGTTTGTGTGGTGTGCTTCGCCGTGCAGTGCTGTGCTTCCATGGCGCAGTCAGGCCTGGTGCTGTGGGTGCTCATTTCTGCTGCGCAGTGACGAAGCTAGTGTGACATGACATCGTGTGAGACATAAAGCAACTGTGGGTTATCTATGGTGTGGCTGGACAATCAAGTTTTGAGCGGCGCTCAAGTCTGCTACTTTGGCTTGGAAGCCTGACGCATTTATGATGTTCAGGCAAAATGTATGTGCTTGTCTTGCAGATCAGCTCCATTTCTGTTGTTGATTTGGATCATTACATCATCGTGAAATGGAGGAGGTGTGCAAAGGTGGTGTGTTGCCTGCAATTCTTTATGCTGCTCTGCTGTGCTGCTGGCATGGTCCATGGGCTGTGTACAGCCAGAACTTCATCAAGCAGTGCTGCATGAGCAGGGGCCTGCTAGATATCAAAGCTCGTCAATTTTTGACTCAATGTTAAGCCTTTGCGCTTTGGACCTGTGACGCGGTGCATCTGCTGAACAGTGTGTGCTGCACCTTCACACCTTCAGCCAACAGTTGGCTTGACGTTGGTGAATCGTTGATGGTTGAAACTGCTGGCACAACACAGCGACCACTCGTTGTACGGGACTTGCTGTTTAGTATTCTGCTTTCGAATGTGTTGTCGTAGCGCGACGTAAACGCCACCCGGAGTGCTGAGCTAGTGATGCGCGTAGAAGGGCGCGCAGCAGCTTACTACATGCACATGCACTCCCTGCCATGCTGCAAAAATACTTTATACGTATTATGAGTTTATAGAAGTCACTCAACGCACATAAGTTGGTTCATCGTGCAATACAACATTAGTCACTCCAGGGTCCAGGCGATGTCCACACAACTGTGCATCACGCTCGGCGAGAAGACTTGGTGCTGCTGGTCTTTCTCCTCTTTCAATAGCGCTGTTTTGCTGCCCGTGACTGTCGCGTCGCCAACGGCTGCGCTGTAGCAACCCGAAGTGATAGTCGCGGGCGTTCCGTTTGAACTCAGGGGTGCTGTGTTCGTTCACACTTGAAGTACTAAAGTGCAGTACTCCTGCACACCTCGCTGCAGTTCCCTCTGGCCGTTGATCGGGGACTCTGGCCTTCACCGTCGCGCACCTGTGGCCGAGGGACGCCGAAAAACTTTGAATAAGCCGGTGAGTGCTTTTCTGGAACCGTATATGGAAGCTGTGCAGATCGCTGTTCCGGCCCGAGGTGACTGGACTTGCTGCTACACCCGGTGCTGCTGCTGGGACCTTGATCCCCAAGTTTGAAATTTTCCTGCCACACCGCCCGCCTTGTTGCTTCGGGTGGCAGTGCAGACGTACCTGTGCGTGACCCAAGGAATGCTGGCTGTGCACTGCTGTGTGTGCTGCTGCTGACATGTCACTGCAGGCAGGGACACTACTGTAGGCACCAAGCAGTGGGGCACGCAGGACCATCGCTCCAGTGCGTGCTCCAAGCAGCAAGCTGGAGCCCTTTTTTGAACTCCCCTGCATCACTTCATGGATGCAGCTGTGAGGGATCAGCTACAGGTGCGCTGCTGTTGACAGGTTCACACCATGTCTGTTGTGCTTGGCAGTTGCTGAGCAGCATTCGCACAGCAGCGCCAGGACTGCCAGCAATGCAGCTCTGTAGTCGGCCATCTGCTGCTGCAGCAGCAGAAGCAGCAGTAGATTTGCGGTGTCAAAGAAGCTAGACAGCCAGCGTGCGCTGAGCGCAGCACGCAGCATATACGCAGCAGTTACTCCAGGGCCCAACCACCGGAAGAACTGGACATGCGCTGCTGTGTCTGTTGTGCTCGCATCCTTGTATCTGTCCATCTGCCTTCGCATCAGCAACCATCATGCTGCTGCTGCTGCTGCTGCTGCTGCTGCTGCTGCTGTTGTGCAGGGTGACGCACAGTTCTCCGGCAACGGCTCAGGAGAAGTAAAGCGGCAGCGCATGTCAGATGACGCAGACTACCAACCGCCCGCACAGCGCAGCGCTGCAGCAGCGGCAGCAGCAGCAGCGGCGGCGGGCGGCATCGTAGGCGACAGCGACAGCGCAGGCTCGTACCGTGCAGCGCAGCCGCACATCGCCTCTGCAGCTGGCGTGGAGCAGCAGCTGCTGCGGCTGCAGAGTCAGCAGGGCGCTGCAGCACTTGCAGCAGAGCAGCAGTATGGAGGGGACCTCAGCAGACTGCTAGAGCTGCAGCATGCCTCATCATATGCCACAAGCCTTGCTGCCGGTGCTGGCAATGCGAATCTGGCTGCAGTCATGGCGGCCGCAAACGCTGCTGCTGCTGCCGCCGCCGCTGCTGCTGCCACGGAGACCACGGGTACGAGTAAGGACGATGGCTCTGAGGACGAGCGGGTGCGGCGGCGGCGCGAGATCAACCGCAACAGCCAGAAACGCATCAGGGAGCGGCGCAACAAGGAGATGGAGTCAGTGCGGCACGAGGTGGGCCAAGATTGCCACCTGCTGCATTTCCTTATTGTTGCCTGTTGAATTTTGAGGTTGTATCTGTTTTCTAGTGGTTGTGAGTCTGTGCGGCAAGAGCTGGGGCAAGCCTCCCAGTCTTTTCGAGTAATTGAAGATTGTTTGTTGCAATCCGTGCGGCATGAGGTGGGCCAGGATTGCAACCTGCTGAAGTTCCAGTTCGTTTCTGTATGAACAGCTCTTGTAAAAGGGTGTGCTGCACAAAGTGGGCCAAGATTGCAACCTGCTGCAATCCCAGTTGGTTGCTGTTTTGACAGTTGTTGTGGGTTCCGTGCAGCATGAGGCTGGTGGTGATGGCCGTGATGTGACAGTGCATATTGACATAGAGTTTATGCTCGCTGACGCTGCTGTCATGTGTTTGTTGTCACTTGCCTGCTGCTGCTGCTGCAGTCCATCAAGCTGCAGCAGGACAACGACCTGCTGGTGAAGCAGGTGGAGGGGCTCACGCTGGAGAAGGCCGACATGCTGCGCCAGATACAGGTGCGGCCCAGTGTGATGAACTTCGATGAGTGAAATTTGAATCAAACTAGAGTTGCACTGCTTCCACTTTTGCATTGGCTGCGTTTAGTGCATGGCAGCGGCCACACTGAGCTGTGCATCATGCATGATAGATTCCTGCAGCCATGGTTGTTGGTTCGACCAGTCAAGGTGTGTCAGGGTAGGTGCTGCCGTTGGTGTTGCGCTGGCAAGGGGCTCACGCTGGAGAAGGCCGACATGCTGCGCCAGATACAGGTGCGGCCCAGCATGGTGATATTCAAAGAGTAACAAGCTCATAAACCAAGTTGTGTTGCCACCACTTTTGCTTTGGCTGTGTTGCCACCACCTTTGCATTGGCTGCGTTTGGTTTGTGACAGCGGCCACATAGAGCTGTGCGTCATTCATGTGTAGCTACCTGCAGCCATGTCTGTGGCCCTGACCAGTCAGGGTGTGGCAGGGTAGGTGCTGCTTGGCGCTCACGCTGGAGAGGGCTGACATGCTGTGGCAGATACAGGTGGGGGCAGCGCAGCGGCATCGGCAGCTGTGCATGCACTGGACACCTGCTGTGCCCGCCTCAACACATACATGCCTGCCTGCAGCTACGTCTGCGGTTCTGGTCGATTGAACTGTGTCAGGGCATGCATGCATGGCCTGCTGCTGTGCCTGCAGGACCTCGTGACATAACACTGCTGGCACATCGACATGCCTGCGCAAAGTGTCCACCGGTGACTGATGTTGCTGCAGGCTGCGCTTTGTATGCCTGGCGGACTGCTGCTGCCTGCAGCACTCGTGACAAAGGATAGATAAAGAGAAACATGAATAGGTAGAGGTGTTGCATGGTGTATCAGAGTGACACAACGCTGCTGCTGCTGCTGCTGCTGCTGGCTGCAGGACCTCACCGAGAAGTGGCAGCAGTCCATCGCGGAGAACGCATGGCTCAACCGCGAAAACATCCAGCTGCGCAACAGCCTGCAGCAGCTGAACAGCCTCGTGGCGGGCTCTGCTGCAGCAGCAGGAGGGCCCACAGGGCCCAGCGCGGGAGGAGGCATGGCAGCAGCAGGCGGCGGCGGCGGCGGCGGCTCTGCTGCTGCTGCTGCAGCAGCAGCTGAGGGCATGGGAGTGTTGGGGAGCCTTGCGCTGGGGCTCAACCTGCCGCTGCATGGCATGAGCAGCACGCAGGGCTGAAGGCAGCACACGCCTGAAAGGCGGGCTGCTGCTGCTGCTGCTACTGCTGCTGCAGGACTGAGGCGTCGGCAGGGTGTCCTGCAGAATGTGCCTTGTGGGTCACACAGTGCGGCAGGCTGCTGCGGTGCAATTGTACTTCTCTTCGGTTGCCGCCCTGGCAGAGTGCTCGGAGTCAATGTGTGCAGCAGCAGCAGCAGCAGCAGCTGAGGGCATGGGTGGGTTGGGGAGCCTTGCACTAGGCCTCAACCTGCCGCTGCATGGCATGAGCAGCACGCAGCGCTGAAGGCAGCCCACGCGTGGCAGGGGAGTTGAACGGCTGCCGCTGCGGAACTCAAAGCGAGTGTGCCTTGTTGGACACGCGGCGCGCGGCAAGCTTCTGAAGTGCCCTGGTGCTGGCTGCTGCTGTTGCCGCCCTGGTGGAGTGCATGAGCAGCACGCAGGGCTGAAAGCAGCAAGTGCGCCTGTGTGAGCCTGGCACGGAAGTGGCTGCTGTTGCTGCAGAGCTGCGGTGGGATGTGCCTTGTTGGACACCCGGCACGCGGCAGGCTTCTGCGCTGGCCTTGTACTTGTCTGCTGCTGTTGCCGCCCTGGCATGCGAGCTGCTGCTGCCGCTGCAGAATTGAGGCTCTGCATGTGCCTTGTTGGTCACCCGGCGCGGCAGGCTTTGCCCTTGTGCTTGGCGGCCTGGTGGAGTGCAGCGAGTGATGCAGCGCAGCATGTGCGTGCTCGGGCCTCTGGATGTGCCACAATGCGCAGCTGGGGGGTTGGTGTGTGCGCCGCTGCAGCGCTTGTCGGCATACGCATATGCAGTGTGTGGCATCACACCGAGCTGCAGGAGCAGGGGTGGAGTTTGAGTGCATAAACACAGGCTGCAGCGCAGTACGCTGCTTGTGTGGAGGCCGCTGTGTGCGGTGCGCTGCATGAACCGTGCCTGCAGCACAGTGCGCTGCTTGGCTTGGAGGCTGCTAGCATTGCCCTGCCGGTGCAGATGTGTCCATGGGCTTGCTTACCCAGATCGTGATCGGATTCTTTTTGACCAGATGAAACTTGTCGTGTAGGTAGTGACCATTGCTACGATTGTGCTACATCAGCTGCAGTTGCTTTTGGGTGGCTTGTGGGGCGTGGCAGCATTGATAGGGCTGTGGGGAGGCTGCTGTGTCTGGCACTGCTTCAGCTGCCAAGGAGCACCTGAGCGCCTGGAACAGCCTGTGCAGACACGTTATAACGTCGAGAAATGGTGTCTCCCAGTATGCTCGTGTGGTGGGGTTTGCTGGCCAGCAGTAACTCTGGCCTTGATTAGCAATCGTGCATTGCATGCATGAGAGCTCCCATCGTTACTTGGTAGCTTTGAACACATTACAGCCCCTTGATGACTGCTCGAGGTGTTGAAGGCCCCTTTTGTTGCCACAAATGCAGAGCCTCATGCACAGAGTCTGTGCTGCCACATTTGCAGTTGTTACATAGTTGTCACATGCTCACCAGTACCAGTACTGTGCACACTTCTGTGGTTAAGGTGGAAGGAGTTGCCACCTTCCCACCAACTAAGCCGGTCAGTATGTACAAACGTTGCCGTCCTCAGGCTGCTTGTGCTGTGCTGCTGGGTCGTGTCAGCGGCAGCTTAACTTGATTAGAAGTGATCACGCACTACCATTGCCACAAGCAGCATTTGATGTCTGCCAGGCTTGCAGAGCATCTCCACGCATGTGCCATACTTCGCTGGCTGGTTGTGCGATACCGCGTGTGTTGAGCCGTGAACGAGCCCTCCTGTATAGGGTGTTGTGACGCGTTCTGCTGGTGAGGCACTGCCTCCCGCTCCCGACATTTGGGCTTGCCCAATTGTGCTGTGGTAGCGAGCCAGTAGGATTCCGTCCCCCCTGGTAGCTGGATTGCAGCCAGACTCCTCATGTGACGCCATTGCTGCCATGATGGCTGCCCGGCTTAGTCCTGCCTCTTGGCAGCCCTACAGCAGCATGTTTGGGATGTTTGTTCGCTTTTGTGTAGAGCGTGAGCTTGAGTTTCTGCCGGCTGGCCGTCTCACAATGGTTATGTGGGCCCAGCACCTTGCTGAGAAGGGCACTGTCAAGGCAGCGACTGCTGGCCCCTACTTTTCGGTGGTCAACACAGTGCATGGCATGCTCGGTTTTGAAAAAAAAAAAAAGAACGAGCCCTCAATGTGCTACTATACCACTAACAAACCACACATTGTTCGTTTCAGCGGCGGCTGGAACGAACAATGTGTTGTTTGTCAAGAGTATAGTAGTACTTTGAGGGCTCGTTCATGGTGGTTTTCCAACAGCAACAAGCGCATGTGCGTGAAGCAGCCTGCTTCTGAGAATACCCTGAGGCCACGCGGGCACTGGCACTGGCTGTGCATGCGCTGCACCCCAAGACCACCCAATGCTTGGGCCAGGACTGGTTGCTTGGGTTTTGCTGGGTCCCTGAAGATCGTGAACCCAGTGTGCTGTCTGTCTGAAGGGGCATGTCTGGTGAAGGCGGTGAGGGGGTCTGGGTGGTCTACCCCTCACCAATAGAGAGGCAATAATAATCGTCGTTTCCGCTCCGTACGGGGCGCGGTTGCCGATGCCGATGACAAGGTATGGCTTACAAGAAGACTATTATTATTATTATTATGTCTGGCGTCAATCGCCAGCAGTTGCGGCAGCGCCTGCGCTGGAACTCCGGTTTGAATTCACAGATTGGGGGTTCAACAAGCTAGTGTAGTGCTGCAATGCATGCTCTCAGCATACGGTGCTCTGCTGTTGATGGAGTGATCATCGTCGTGTAACGCAAGCTACGTGCTCTGATACCCTGTAGAGCAGCAGCAACCTTGGATGCAGGTGCATGGGCCATGTGTGTATCACCCCCTGCCACTGCGGCAGCAGGGCACACACCAACGCGCGCCCGCCATATGCGCTTTATGAGCGTACAGGCATGTTTGCCGACATGGTTGGCCCTTTCTAAAGGCGCCTGCTGTTCTGCTGTTACTTCAAACCAAACCATGCACCCTGCCAGGTGTGCAGTGCGAGGTGCTCCTGCCCACTTATGTCACCAGCCCTGCATGTAGCCATCAGCCTAGATCTGCTTGTTTGTTACCTTTCCACTTACACAGCTCAAACATGCCTCGCCAGAGGAGTGCCGCAGGTGAGCATCTTCGTTCGTTGCTGCTTTGCTTGCAATTGTGTACACATTATAAGCTATTTTATTGTGTACTTTGCGATTCATCAACCTCTTTACGCTGCCCGCTCGCTCCCTCGCCCCTATTCGCAGCCCCAAGGCCGAAGCCTGCTCCTGCTGCCAGGCCTGCGCCAGCGCGCCAGGCCGCTCCCCAGCAGCAGCAGCACCATGCTGCCCCTCCACCGGCTCCCGCAGGTGCGTCAGCAGCCTAGAGGCAGCCTGCGCAGGGATTATGCAAACGTCGAGAAGCTTTCGCAGCATATCAAGACTGTGATGCGTGAAAGCCATGATCAACCCCATCCACTGTTACCTCTAAACATATTCGTTTTTTTGCTTGTTCTGCAGCCCATGCACCTCCTCCGGCAATGCCCCAGCAGGCCAGCGGTGGTGGTGGTTTCCTGTCTGGCTTGATGGGAAGCGTGGCACAGGGTAAGCAGGCACATGCGTGGATGAAACAACGCTTTTGGGTGACTTCAATGCCTCCATGCAGCAGCAGCTCAGCTGTACACCTGTAGTAGGAGTAGAGTAGCGTTTGCAGCTGCTGCAGACTCAGCAGTAGCAGCGTTGGTGCTCCGCATGGTGTTACCGTGCCCCACTATCCCAGCCTGCACCAATCAACACACAACAGCAGAGCAGAAGTCGCAAGCAGCACCCCTGTCACGCTGTTCTAGTAACACCGCTTAGCAGTCCCTCAGCACGCTTTTCCATGCGCTGCTGTGCCGCACTCGCGCCTGTTGCCAATACCTTACCATGCTCCCCACCCCATGCTCACATGTCACTTCATATCTCTTACTCATCATGCCTGCTTGTCTCTTCATCTATCTGTCTTAATCTATCTGTCCTGCAGGCGCTGCCCTGGGCACCGGCAGCGCACTCGCGCACCGCGCAGTCGACTCTATGATGGGCCCCAGGGGTGGCGGCGAGCCCGCAGCAGCACCAGCAGCAGCACCAGAGCCCGTTGCTTACGCAGCAGCGCCTCCTTCTGCTGAGGGCCCCTGCAGCCAGCAGGCCAAGGCCTTTGCTGAGTGCATGAGCCGCGCCAGTGGTGACATGGCTGCGTGCCAGTTCTACTTTGAGGCCATGCAGCAGTGCAAGGTGGGACAGCCCTTCGCATGAGCAGTGGGCGCAGCAGCAGCAGCAGCAGCAGCAGCGTCAGGTGGTCGGACCTTTGCGCGAGCAGGCGCAGCAGCAGCAGCAGCAGCGGTGGCGGCAGCAGTGCAAGGAGGGCCAGCCCTTTGTGTCAGCAGGCGGCGCAGCAGCAGCAGCAGCAGCAGCAGCAGCAGCGGCGGCAGCAGTGCAAGGTGGGACAGCCCTTCGCCTGAGCAGGCGCAGCAGCAGCGGCAGCAGCGTAACATTCAGCCAGGCTTGCTGCTCACGCAACAGCAGCAGCGCAAGTGGGCTGGACTCGGGAGAGCAGCAGGCAGTGCAGCTGCAGTGCGCGCGTGTGCAGCCAGCAGTGGAGTGCTTGGCAGCGCTGGACTTGCGGTGCAGCTGGTGACCAACCATTGGTGCGCGGCTGCTGTGCTGTGGGCTGCTTGTGGCTGATGGTGCGTTTGAGGGCAGAGCAGCAAGTGCTGGGACTGCTCTGCTGGATGTGGCTGGCAAGCAGTATGCTTGCTTTTCTGTATGGGTTGCAACGCCTGTGTCAGGCAGCAGTGGCGATCTGACGCAGCTGTTGCAGCTGTGGCATGTGTGGTGGAGCAGCTTTGTATGCGGTGGGCTGCATGCGCAGTCTGCTGCAATAGGAGCTGCGCGTGTTTTGTGGCATGAACTGTGTGTACCTTGTTACGTGTGCCTTGCTGCAGCATGCAGCAGCCTCTTGCCGCGTTGAGGCCTGTGTGTTACAGCAACAGATGGTGTAAAGCTCTTGTTGGACTTGCGCTGGCACTGAAACGTGCCTGGCGTGCTGTTCTGCTGCGCATGTCGGGGCGGCATGGGTCCATCATTCCTGTGGGTTGGCTGCAGCTGGCTGCTGCTGGCATCGCCGCCCCAGGCTTGGTTGCGCTGCTATGGCCAGAGTTGTTCACAATCACTTTTCTCTCTATCATGTCGGCCATGCGTGCTTCAGCGGTTGGTGTACCCTTTCTTTCAAGAAGTGGGGGCTGTGCCTTTGTGCACGCTCACATCGCCCGAGGCGAGAACTCGTGCGCAGAGAGTGTAACCTGAGCAGCTGTCTTGACCAAACCCCTCTGAGTGACGCAACAGCAGCGGCAGTGAATGCAAATTGGATTGGCTTTTTCAAGTGCTGTGCTTTATTGGCCACACACACGGCACCGTACTGTGGCATCCCCTTGCATTCACTGGCGTGCACGCTGAGCAGCGCCCCCTAGCATCATGCTACCTATGATAGGTAAGTCTGTCAGCACCAGGCTTTCACAGTTTTCATTTGACAAAACAAGAACCCGTTTCTCGAGCCAATGACAGCGCATTGCCAACCACTGGATCCATCAATAACACCAGCATGTTTCAGTCCAAGGCTAGCAGCTTGGCCCTAGGTGCAGTGCAAGTTGTCAGGCTGAGGCCGTGCTCCATCAGGCCTCAGAGTGGGCGTCGTTTCTTGCAGCACTGGGCGAGATGGCGCAGCCAACGAGCTTTCTACGCCGCACCTGCTCAAGCACGATCCTTGCACTCGCCTGAACTTGCAGGATTACAGCAAGGGTGACAAATGTTACCTGGTTCCCGATAATGCAGTGTCTGCTTGTGTATTTGCACCAGAAGCTTGTTTTCACTTACATTCTTATATCAGACGAGTCCGACAGGCTACCTGTGCTAATCGACTGCGGGTGTGCGCACAGGCTGCTCCTTGTGCGCTTACTGAGCTGTGTCTGAGGCGATCAACGTGTTTTTTGGTTGTATGTATAGCATAATAAGACGCCTAGGGCACTGAAGCAGTTGGCGTGCGGGCCCACCGCAAATGTCGCTGTCGCAGTGCCTGGCGCAGCTTTGCAGCAGCAGCTTGCCAGTGCTGAATCAGCTGGTACCGGCAGCTGCAACTGCAGGACTTCATCAGCTGCGAAGTCTGCATGGCTCGCGCTTCTGGTGCCGCAGCAGCGAGCTGCTGCTGCTGCAGCAGCAGCAACAGCAGTCCGTAGCTGCACTGTCAACTGCTCGCTTCATAGCAGCGCAGGCGCAGCATGTACACTCGGACGACGATGCAGCAGCATCAGGCAGTGCTCTGCAGGCTCCATGGTATGATACACCCCGTGGCTCGGCAGCAACCAGCTCACAGCAGGCTGGCCCTCATGCAGCAGACCACTGGAGTGCAGGCGCTGCAGGCAGTATATCATCCCAGTTATCGTTAGACCCGGTTGCTGCAGAAGCAGCAGGGGCGGCAGCAGCAGGCAGCAGCAGCAGCAGCATAGCAGACCACCACATCTCTGCGGAGGGGGATGTGGTGTATCCCGAGGGCGCGCTGCTGCGGCATATTCATGACCACTGGCGGCAGCTGCAGGCCTGCCCTAGTGCAGCAGCGTACACGCAGCGCATCAGCTTCGATGAGTTTGGGCTCAGGTGAGCTGCTGCTGTTGCATGGCAAAGGGGTTGGGTTTTTGGCTCTGCAAGCCTGCTCAGGCTGCTCAGGCCTGTGCATGCTGCAGCAGTGCACACGCAGCGCATCAGCTTCGATGAGTTTGGGCATGAAGGTCGGCTGCTGCGCGGCACGCAATGCAGCAATAGTTTGAAGAGTGCTGGCGCGCTCATCAGGCAGCGGCTACAGCCACAGGTTTGAAGGCGGCAGCTGGGGATGCCTACCTAGGCTGCTGCTAGTGTTGGTTTTAAACCTTTTCAAACTTTTACATGAGCAGCTGCCAGGTAGCGCAGGGCACACATGGCAGATGCACATGTACTGTAGGTTCATGTGGTGCAAGGCTGCTCAGGCTGCTCAGGCTGCTCAGGCCTACCCTCTGCATTTAAGCACATGCGGTGCATCGAGCCTGCTACCAAGTAGAAGACGCATGGGAGTGCTTGTCGCTCGAGCTCAGCTCTTCTGTAAGCTGCTGCTTCTAAGGCTGCTGCTGCTGCTGCTGCTGCTGCTGCTGCTGCTGCTGCTGCTGCTGCTGCTGCTGCT
>RWJK01001969.1:41326-89719 GCA_004335835.1 Scenedesmus sp. ARA3
TGCTGCTGCTGCTGCTGCTGCTGCTGCTGCTGCTGCTGCTGCTGCTGCTGCTGCGTGCAGGGCCTGGACTGGTTGTACGTGCACCTGGCCAACGTGTGGGGGCAGGGCCAGGACAAGCTGCACTACGACGGCCGCAAGTGAGGCCCGGCTGCATTTAAGGACAAAACTATTGATTATATTTTCATGGCTACTGCACCACGCACTGAAGACTTTGATGTGTTTGCTGGGCCCAGCTGCCACATGTATTGGCAGCAGCCGTGTCGGAGCATGCATTGCCTGCTGCTGTGCTGTGGCCGGAAGCAGTGTCAGATCGTACGTGCGTTCCTGCTGCTGTGCTGTGGCCTTAAGCAGCGTCAGATCGTGCGTGCGTTCCTGCTGCTGTGCTGTGCTGTGGCCAAGAGCAGTGTCAGATCGTGCGTGCATTCCTGCTGCTGTGCTGTGGCCGGCCATCATCACTGGGGCATTGGCTGCTGCCCTGCCAACAGCAGGAACTGCCCGCATTCACCTACACCAGCAGCTGTGTCTGCCATGTGCCACTGCAGCTCCGCTGACAAACGCATCAATTGATTGGCTCGCAAACGCATTCATTTGTCGGCTCGCCTATGCATCCAATCCTTGGTCAGCACCTATTCATGCCAGTTGGACTGTTGCTGCTGCTGTTGCTGCTGCTGCTGCTGCTGCTGCTGCTGCCTGCAGGGCGTTTGTGCGCGCCAACCTGCCCAACGTGCTGTCAGCAGCAGCGGACCCCATGCGCTGCACCTGGTGGCAGCAGGCGGAGAAGCCGTGGCAGGCGCTGGCTGCATGCTGCGAGATTGCGGGAGCACTCACGGTAAGGGGCTTGGCGGCGGGGCGGGGCCAGCAATGGCAGCTGGCAGATTTGCTACCTGGCTGTCGCACTGACGCCCAGTTTAGGCTGCCACTCAGCAACCTTATGGCGGGACTGAGGCGGGGCAGGGCGGCCTCTGTCAAGCACCAGCACTGGCACTGCCTCTCCACAACATGTCAAGCTTGTCACCCAATGTGCTGCTGCACAATATTCCTGCCCCCACCCTGCAACCCTGCGCAGAGCATCGACCCTGCCTGCTCAGCTGTGAGCTGCCTGCCGGTGCACACCTTCCGCTTGCTGAGTTTCTCCTGTTGTGAAAGCTGAACATGCACCTTACAAAAATGCCCCCCCCCGCGCAGAGCATGGACCCGGTTAGCTACGTGAGCTGCCTGCCGGTGCACTCTTCACATGCTCTTGTGATCCTGCTCTGAATGACACAACGGACACATAGCATCCCGCCCACTTTGCTGATGCCCATTCATCCTGCACTGCTCCCACACGCGCAGAGCATGGACCCTGCCAGCTACGTGAGCTGCCTGCCGGTGCACATGGACGGCAGCTGCAACGGCCTGCAGCACTACGCGGCGCTGGGGCGGGACGAGGCAGGCGGCCGCGCCGTCAACCTGCTGCCAAGCAACAGCCCGCAGGACGTGTACAAGGTGGGCGCGTAACGGCTGTGTTTGTTTGCTGGGTATCTTACTTGCGAATGTGTTGGCGAAGGCTCTGCTGCTGCTGCTGCTGTGTGTGTGTGTATGCTGCCAGGCAAACACGCACGGCTCCCTGCTTTGGCGCTTGTGCCTGCAGCCCTGACTGTGCCGCTACGCTGCTCCTGCCGTGCCTGTGCAGGGCGTAGCAGCCATCGTATCGCGCCGCGTGGCAGCAGACGCAGCAGCAGGCGTGATCGAGGCGCAGCGCAGCGCTGCACTCATAGACCGCAAGCTCGTCAAGCAGACTGTTATGACGAGTGTATATGGCGTCACACGCGTCGGTGCGCGTGCTCAGATCGAGAACCGGCTCAAAGAGCGCCGCACAGACATGAAGCAGAAAGCAGCGCTGCTTGCGCAGCACGGCAGCAACAGCAGCAGCGGCAGCAGCAGCGATGCAGGCTTGCTGATTGCTGCTGGCGGCGCGGCAGCTGCTGCAGCTGCTGCTGCTGGCGGTGGCGGTGGCGGTGGCGCTGCGGCTGGCGGTGTGGGTGTGGTAGCTCCCGGCATGCGTGATGAGTACAGCTGGATGGACGACAAGGATGTGGTGTGGCAGGTGGGTGGTGTTGATGTTATTGATGATGAAAGGATGATGATGTTCGAATAACACAGGGATGACAACAGTGATGACGCGTACAGCTGGAAAACAAGGATGTGGTGTGGCAGGTGGGTGGTGAGGATGAAAAGGAACATACAATTTGCGCTGTTATAGGATGATGCTAAGTATGATGCTAAGTATGATGACGAGGACCATGATGAGTACAGCTGGATGGATGACAAGGACGTAGTGTGGCAGGTGGGTGGTGAGGATGTTTTATTGATGATGAAAGCACCATGATCAGGATGGTGACAAGGGTTCTGACAAGGATCTTGACGGGTGCAGCTGCATGGACAACAAGGATGTGGTGTGGCAGGTGGCTGGTGAGGGTACCAAGGACGATGATGGAAATGATGAACAGGATGATGATGTTGTGGTGTGGCAGAAGCTCATCTATCTGCTGAGCTGTCATTGCCCTCCTGCAGGTGTCCATGCACCTGGCAGATCCTACAGAGGACGGCATCAGCATTGCTCTTGAAGATGTTTGGCAGTACTCACTACCTCTCGTTGTCCTGGTTGTCGCTGCGCCCGTAGCCCTGCAAGGATAAGCTTTGTATGTTTTCATGGCTGCTCGCCCCGCAGGTGTCCAAGTACCTGGCAGACTTGACGCGGGACGCCATCCGGGAGATGTTTGGCAGCGCGCGAGCCATCGTGGCCTGGCTGGCCGACAGCGCCTGCAACCCTGCAGTAACTCAATCATATTTGTTTGCTGTTATGCAACTCACAGGTGTCCAAATACCTGGCAGACCTAACCCTAGACGCCATCGGCGAGATGTTTGGCAGCGCGCGCGCCATCATGGCCTGGCTGGCAGACTGTGCGCGCGTGGTGGCATCCGCCAATGCGCCTGTGGCGTGGAGCAGCCCGCTGGGCCTGCCTATCCTGCAGCCCTACCACAAGCTCAGCCTGACAAGCATACAGACGGCCACGCAGTCTTTTGCGGTGAGTGCGCAGCAGCAGCAGCAGCAGCAGCAGCAGCGGGAGTTGGAGGGAGGTAGTGGGCTGAGTGTGCTGCTGCGCAGCTGGTGTGCAGCCACGCAGTGTTTTGCAGGGAGTGCACAGCGGCAGCAGCAGCAGCAGCACAGGGGCCAGGTGAGCTGGGGGTCAGGAGTGTGTGTACGCTGGCTGGGCCAGCTAGGCGTTGCTGCAGCCTGTTTTTGTATTAATTGTAACACTTGGTTTTGAAAAATACCGAGAAATAAAGTAGAAAGCGGTGTTCAATGCCCAGTGGCGTGGAGCAGCCCGCTGGGCCTGCCTATTCTGCAGCCCTACCACAAGCTCAGCCTGACAAGCATCCAGACGGCCACGCAGTCCTTTGCGGTGAGTGCGCAGGACAGCAGCAGCAGCAGCAGCAGCAGCGGCAGCAGCGGCAGCAGCGGCAGCAGCGGCAGCAGCAGCAGGGGCAGCGGCAGCAGCGGCAGCAGCAGCAGCAGCAGCAGCAGGGGCGCGGGAAGTGGAGGGGGGTAGTGGGCTGAGTGTGCTGCTGCTCAGCTGGTGTGCAGCCACGGAGTGTTNGGGGGGGGGGCTGCCAGTCTCACCCAGCAGCTGCGCCTCCACACACTGCTTGCATGCCCCTGAGCTGCAGCCAGCTGCTGCTGCTGCTGCTGCTGCTGCTGCTGCTGCTACTGCTGCCGCAGGTGGTGTCTCCCGACTCGCCTGACAGCTGCCAGTGGCTCAAGTCGCGGCAGCGCAGCGCCTTCCCGCCCAACTTCATCCACAGCATAGACAGCACACACATGATGATGACCGCGCTGGCCTGCAGGTGCGTGTGGTTCATGTCATGTCTCTGGCCAGCAGCAGGTGTGCCTTGGGTGCATCAAGCCTTGCATTGTGTGGCCTTCATCCACAGCATCGACAGCACGCACATGATGGTGACCGCGCTGGCCTGCAGGTGCGGCGCAGTCAGCTGCGACGTGAGAACAGCTGTCGCAGCCGTAACAACAGCCGTCACAGCGGTGACAACATGCGGCTGGCGTGCTGTGACTCGGCCTGCATGTGCATGCTACAAAGTGCGGCTGTGTTCTGTGCATGCTGTGCACCAGGTGCAGGTGGCATCTCTTTTCCTGGCGTGCTCACAGGCGCCCGTGCTGTCTGTTGTCGCTTGTTCACTGGCATTACTTTTGCCTTGTTGTGCTGTGCAGTGAGGCCGGCATCTCCTTTGCCGCGGCCACCAGCTTGCTCACCTTGCCATTTGCTTTATTTACTAACATCATTTGCTGCTTGTTGTGCCCTGCAGTGAGGCCGGCATCTCCTTTGCTGGCGTGCATGACAGCTTCTGGACGCACGCCGGCCACGTGCCAGCTATGAACAGGCTGCTGAGAGCCAAGTTTGTGGAGCTACATGCGCGGGAGGTGAGGCTGCTGTGTGTAAGGTCTTTAGAAACGTTGTTACTGGTGCTATTGCTTGCCTTGCTCTGCTGGTAATCATTGTATCGCATGTCTCCTGCTTCTTTGCCTGCCTGTGGCTTCTTTGCCTGCCTGTGGCCTCGTCTGGCTGCAGCAGCTGCTGTGCTGTGTGGGTGGCACCGTCATCACCTTGGCCTGCTTGCCCCGCTGTGTTCACGGCTGCTAAACGCAACACCCCTGCCTGCCCGCCTGCCTGCCTGCCTACTGTTCTATTTGTGGTTGTGGCCTGCTGCCGCAGCCCGACCTGCTGCAGGACCTGCTGCGGCAGCTGCAGCAGCAGCACCCGGGGCTGCAGTTCCCGCCCATCCCTGAGCGGGGCAGCCTGGCGGTGGCAAAGGTTAAGCAGAGCAGGTACTTCTTCAGCTGAGGCGCTGCAACACAGCAAGTGCATGTTTGGTGGAGGTGCTGCAGCGCAGCAGGTGCCCCTTCAGCTGAGCAACAGGCAAACTGCAGTGCAGCAGCTGCCTCTTCAGCTGAGCAAGCAGATGCCAAGGTGAAGCAGAGCAGGTACTTCTTCAGCTGAGGCAGCAGCACAGCAAGTGCCTGTTTGGCTGAGGCGCTGCAGTGCAGCCAGTACTTGTTCAGCTGAGCAAGCAGTCGCCAAGGTGAAGCAGAGCAGGTTCTTCTTCAGCTGAGCAAGCAGCGCAGCAGGTGCCTTGTTAGCTGAGCAAGCAGCGGGCTGCCTGCTGTGCTGCTTGCAACAGCAGCAGGTTCTTCTTCAGCTGAGCAAGCAGCAGCCAAGGTGCAGTGCAGCAGGCACATTGTCATCTGGCGCTGGGGATGAGCTGCAGCAGTGTCGATGATGAGCTGCAGCAGTGTTGGTGACGAGCCCACCAGCAGCACAGCAGCTGTTGCGGCGGCGGGCCGATTGCTGGTGCCGCTCCAGGGCGATGTACAGCAGCAGCAGCAGCAGCAGCAGCAGCAGCAGCAGCAGCGGCAGCAGCAGCAGCGGCAGCTGGTGTGAGCTGCGCGGGCCCCTGTGCAGCTGAGACAGCCGCCATCTGCTGCAGCCCTGCATGCAGCAGTGTGGCAGTTTGTGTGGCAGCAAGGCGATGGGAGTGGGGCAGGGCCTTGCAGGGTACAGGCACACTGTGCCAGTGGCACCTGCAGGCGGTGCCGTGACAGCAGCAACAGCTGGTGTGCGCTGCGCAGGCTGCTCTGCAGCTGACGTGCATGCAGTAGTGTAGCACTTTGTGTGGCAGCAAGGTTTATGCGAGTGTGACGAGGCCTTGCTGGGTGCAGGCACACTGTTTCACAGACTGTCACATAGTGTGGACCCCCCCTACATCAACGCATTGACCAGTTGACCAGTTGACCCTGTGCCAGTGGCACTGGCAGGACGTGCCTGTCAGCATAGAGCAGTACTGTCTGAATTCTAGTGTTCACACAAGCAGGTGTGGAGCTGCAGTACAGCAGCACTGTGCAGTAGAGTAGAGGCAGCAGGCGCCTGCAGCAGCAGGGAGTGTGAGAGGACTCGGACTTTGAATGTGCATGTTATGTATATGTTACATGTGTTAATGCACGTGACGCTCTGCTGGTCATCAGGCTGATGCTGAGCATGCAAGGGGTGGTGCATTTTGTGCCAGCTGGGCACACAGCCCCTGGCATGGCACCAGCATCAGCAGGGACAGCAGCAGGGTAGCAGCAGGGGCAGCAGCAGCAGCAGCGGCAGGGGCAGCGGCAGGGGCGGCGGCAGGGGCAGCAGGTGTTACTTTGCTTGGTGTATTGAGTGCCAGGTAGGCAACGGTAAGCAGCTGCTTATCCTGAGGCTTCTGGGAGGGATGTGCGGCAGTTGCGCTGTGCTTGTGTTGTCAGGGTCTGGTTTACGTAGCCTGGGTGCATATCAGGTTGCTGCCCGCTTTTTGCTATTACTGCACAAGAACGAGCATCTGCAGCTACTGATGACGGTCATCATGTCTTTATTCAAGATGTTGCAATGTCGCCTGCGGCAGCTGCGTTGGTCGCATGCAGCTGCGTGTTGTGGTCTACTGTTGTGGCAACATGCTAGCAGGCTGCTGCAGTAATCACCTCTGTTGGCTCTGCAAGGCCAGCTGAGCCGCTCTGTGACTGTCAGTGACAGAAGGTGTAATCAGGATGGTTGCATGCTTACATGCCGTATGCAAACTCTCTGTCAACAGCGCAGCGCCACAGCACCTGGCCAGGATTTGTTACAACAGCGTCATGTAACGCAGGTGTTACAATCAGCCACCACGCACGTGATCCATCCACAGCATGCAACAATAATATAATTGCAATAATTATTGGGAGGCAGACATCACATATACTAGCTAGTGCACCACGGTGGGCATTGGGCAACCACCAGATTCGCACACATCCTGCAGCTGCAGCTGACTACACAGAAACAAACACTGCCGCTGCGGCACTGTTTGCCGACTCCTGCAGACAGCATAGCAACTGGGTGGATTTGCACCATATATAGAACCCAAGAGGACAACTGTCTCAGGCCACAGCCTTGCGGGCTGTCTGAAGTGCTGCGTGATATGCATGCGGGGACTTTGACAGCAGTGCATCACCAGCTGGATAGCACAGCAAACACCATACACTGCATACGCAGTGCGTGGGCACGGTACAACATGCTGCAGAAGCGCAGGCGTACCCCATACAGAGTGGAGTGCCACCCTCGGGGTTCCCCCTCCTGCCAACCCACAGGTAACCGTTGCGTGTGCTCGAGCACCCCGTTCAAACAATATGCAACAGCCTGGTGAAACCGCCTGTCCCAAAACACTCTTCAACAGCCTGTGTTATCAGCGTGCTCAAATGCCTTTCTTTTCATGCACTGCATGCACTGGCAGCTGCTTCGCAGCTGTGGGCCTGCAGGCTAATGTATGTATCCAAATGACAACTGCTGAATGGCCTTTCTTGAAAATGCAAAGTCGAAGCAGCCTATTCAACAGCCTGTGGGCGCAATGTTGCTGTGATCATATGGCAAGTAAAAGGCTGCATCTATACGGCAAGTATAAATGACGACCTGTTGATGATCAGCCATGCTTCAGCAGCCCGTAGTATATGGCTGCCAAAACAACATACATATGACAAGCTCCCACAGTGTAGCAGTCCTGCTGCAGCCACAGCAGGTGCGCGTGTGGGCAGTATGTTACGTGAGGCACAGTAATGCTAGGCGTACCAAGTAATAAGCGATGCAAGTACAGCACTAGCACTGCAGGCGACTGAGCGATGACGCTGCACGGTGTGATAGCTGATATCTGTAAGACTCAGAACTGCCTGCAACACTCAGCGCTGAGCTGCTGCAATCCTACTGCAACCATGGCAACGGCACAAACAACAATCCAGGTACAAACTAGATCACACCATTGCAGCAGCGTGCCAGACGACAATGATGTTCAGCATGCGGCCGCAGGCAGTCTTCTGCCATTGACCCTGCTGCCTGAAACATCACTTGAGCGGCACAACTGTGCGTGTTGAGGTTCAAGTCCACAGCAGATGATGCACAGGTACTACACACCCATAAATGTAGGTGCAGCAAACCAATCCAGGCTGTAACCTGGAAGGTTCACACCTCTGGGCAGAAAGTATGTGCTTCCCGCCATTGTCTCAACATGCAAGCCAAGAAGCCCAGACACCTGCCCTTGGTGCTGCAATTGATTTAGCAGGATGCACCTGCAAGAAATTCTGCAGGCATCAAGCGCAGTTGGACCAGTGATCTCTGCTGGACTGTGGCAGCATGTTTGATTGATGGCTGTCAGCAGCGCAGCAACCGCCTCCATTCAAGGGTTGCGCACATGTGCATGTACTGCCGGCGCAAAACACCACACCCCGATCTAAACATCAAGTGTTTTATGCCACGCAGTGGCATAACACCCAATGATCAAGGTCGCAATTGCTACAAACCGGACACCTTCAGATGTGGTTCAAATGATTGCCTCCCATGCGGCACTGGCACTTCTCTGCAGCAGCAAGAAACTCGATGAGCATGTGCATAGTTCCTGGCAGCATAGCAACAGATGGTGCCGCATACACACATCACACTCACAAAGCAGGGTTCTTGAAAATTACATGCACCATATCACACAAGCACATGCACCCTGAAGATGCACATGGCCTCAGCACGCCGGCGTTCAAAGCCCAACAATAAGATGTTGTGTTCTCAGCTTCCTTGCAGCTGCCGCATCCAACGCTCAACGCCTTCGTTAATGTGAATTTGATACAGCTCGCTCCCAGCAGTGCAGCAGCCATATGCATGGCCCATGCCATGCAACACCATGCCACCAATGCCAGCTGCTGTCAAGCAACTCATCTTGACGCAGGCAATCCTGCGCAGCTATATTACTGGCGTGTTTTGTGAGCAATGCAATAAACGGCGCGGTACCATGGAGACAACCATATGCATTGCCCTGATGTGCACGCGTCACCATCGCATCAATCGCGCCAATCCAAATCTTCACCATCGAAGGCTCACCACAAGCATGCCAGTGGCAATCGGCTCGCCGCACTGCCAGCAATACCACCTAAGATGGTGCCGCGACCCACGTTTAACTATCCTCTTTCAATGCCACAAAAGGCTCGCCGCCACCAACGAATCAATCCAAGGTACACCTGTTCAGTGAGACACCACCAACCATCACAATGCAAATCAACTAATACCAGTACCAAGATGCGGAGACAAAGGGCCCTACCCCAACCTAATGAATGCCATTCAAATCTGCTAGCAGCCTCAGCCTCAGCTCTACCGCCGGGCCCCTCCAACCATTCTCTCCCCGCGCTGCTGCTTCTGCTGCAGCTGAAGCAGCCGCTGCAGGGCGCGGTTGCCTCCCAGCGCCTGAGAGCACTGCCCCACCTCCAGCCACCATCGCTGCTGCTGATTGGACAGCAGCGATGCACGCGCTGCCTCATGCTGCTGCTGATACAGCTCCCAGGGGTCGGCTGAGGCAGCAGCAGAACCAGCTGCGTGTGCATCGGCAGCCGGGGCGGGCGCTGCTGCCATCGCCACGGCCTCTGATATGGCTGTAGCTATGGGGCCCCAAGGGTAGGACCCGACCTGCAGAAATTTGAATAAGACAGGTGGGACTCTTCAGTAAAGAGTGATTCAAACCCAGGGCAGCTGGTGTGAAGTGCCCTTTGCAGCAGGCAGCAGGCGTGTGGTGGTGAGTAAAGCGCCGCAGCATGGGCTGCGACAGCTGGCGGGTGCTGCCTCATGCATGCGTGCGTCACAGAGCTCGCAGCGGCATGGCAGCAATGCTGCGGGTGATAGCGGCAACCCAAATACAAGGCTGCGGCTCAACGGATGAGACTGCTTTGACCAGGTTTGACCAGGTTTGACCAGTCAACGCAGCACCTGTCTCAGTCAATGAGGTCAAACTTTGACCAGTCAAACTCACCAGCATGCGCGCCAGCTGCACGCGAGTCAGCGTGTTGGCCATGAACATGTGCAGTGAGACCATGTGCAGCAGCCGAGAGTTGACATGCCTCCCCAGCTGCCTGTCCAAGCCAGCCCGGCTATCAACTGCACTACTGCTGCCGGCAGCTTTCGCTTCTTCTTCTTCTTCTTCTTCTTCTTCTTCTTCTGCTGCTGCTGCTGCTGCGTCTTCTTGCGCTTCAGCCTCGTCTGCTGCTTCCGCTGCTGCTGCTGCTGCTGCTGAGCTTGCCGTGCTGCCGTCAGCCGTGCTCCTGCCTGCCTGCTGCGCAGCCTCTGCAAAGAGCCAGCCTGGCTTGTTGGCGCTGCTCAGCAGGGCGCTGCCTTCCTTTTTGTGGTCCTGCGAGAGCCGCTCAAACTCAGCCAAAGCAGCACCCAGCACATGCACCTGCAGAACAACCAATGAGCAATGTGAAATATTGCTCGTGTTCAAAAATGACACAATCAGCCTGCAAAGATGCATGGTGATAACAAAGGATTGCTCCACATGCTGAGTTGCGCTCACAGATGGCTCGATCAACCATAGGCAGCCCTCAACTCGCCATTGATTCTACCTATCTCCAGCTGGTGTGCAAACCCGCCACGTAACTACACACGCAAGGCGAGCCTCAGGGCTTGTGACAGCGCCGCAAGCAGGCCCGCAGTCTGTTTGTGTGTCTGTCTGTCTGTCTGTCTGTCTGTCTGTCTGTCTGTCTGCCAGCTGGCACACTGCTAGCAAGCAGTAGTAGCGAAGCAAGCAGGCACACTGCAGTGTGCATGTTCCATCATCAACTGCGCGCCGGTTGATAACCTTGCAGGTGTGCTGCTGTGTATCAGATGCAATGTGCGCAAGCTGATCCCTGCTGCAACTGGGTTCTTTGTCAGCCGCTGTGCATCGTCCATCAACCGACTACGCACCGGTGTTGCATGACCTTCATCATGATCAGCAGCCCTAGCTGTTGTGCTGCTGTATGTCAAATGCAGTAAAGCGCATGTCGATCCCTGCTCCAACCCTCAAGCCTGACTCAGGCCTCAAGCCTGCAACCTTCAAGGCTGCTCAAGCCTGCACGCCTCCTCATGTGTTCAATCCTCAAGCCCGCAATCCTCAAGCATCAAGCCTCACCTGCCATGGGGTGAGCGCAAGCCGCTGTGCCACATCCACTCGCTGCTGCGGTGCCGGCGAGCCCTGCTTGCCTGTGTCCATGTTGATCACAGCCGACTCAAACATCGGAAGGTGGTTGTGGATCTCAGCCAGAAAGGTGAGAGTCTCAACCTCATCCACAAGCTCTGCCAGCTGCAGCATGCAGGGCCCCAGTCCCGCTGCTGCTGCTGTCACTGCTGCTGCTGCCGGCGTCATGCCGATTATGACGTGGATGCAGCTGCTGACGCCGCAGGCGCAGCCGTCGGTGCTTGGCAGCGCCTGCTGAGCAGCCGCAGCGTCTGCTACCTCCTGTGTTGCTGCCTCCAGCAGCAGCTCTAGCTGGGCGTATGATGACTGCAGGTGCAGGCGGCAGCAGCAGCAGCAGCAGCAGCAAGCTGGGGTGATTCAGAAGCCGGCCTGCAGACACGACCGACTGCTGCTGCTGCTGCTGCCGACGCACAGTTGCTCTAAAAAGCAGCATTCATCTGCTGCTATCACAGCTGCAGTATGGCTTTGTACTACATGGCTGTGCTCTGCGGTGTGCTTTATGTTGCGTCGCCTTGGCATCAGAAACTGAAACGTTACACAGCTGGAAACCCACAAACGCCAGCAGAGCCACACCACAAACCACAACCCCCACAACCTCATGTGTGGTGTGCTTTGTGTCATCATCGCTCACCCGCCAGTACTGCATCCAGTCGTCCGCGTTCCAGGTGAGCACCTGGTGCAGCTGCTCTGCTGTTGCATGGAGCAGCAAGCTTGCTACGTAGCTGCAATCGCTCGTGTCGTCTGCATCAAGGCTCGCATGGCGCAGCAGCGCTTCTGCTGCTGCTGCTGCTGCCGCTGCTGCAGGTGGCACGTCCTGTGGTGAGCTGCTGCTGGCGCTGCTGCTGATGCTGTCACCAGCACCACCAGCTGAGCTGCTACCAGCCGCGGAAGCGCACAGGTCTGGGTGCTCCTGCTGCACGAGTGTGGCTGCTTGCTGCTGCTGCTGCTGCTGGATGTGACCAATCACCAGGTCTTGATGCAGCACCATGTCAATGAGCACCTGTACACAGCATCAGAACAGGCAGCAGCCGTTGAATACTGCAGGGGCTGCTGGGAGCTTCTTGCTGTTGCTGCTGCTGCTGCCGCCACAAGTATGCCGGTCAGCTCAAGCTGCAGTGTTATTGCTTAGGGACAACGCAGCTGTTGCAGGTGACACATCAGCTCACTGACATAACAGCTCGAGGGCTGTACCCAGTGCACACAGTACTAGTGCTGCTGCTGAAAGCAAGCCTGGCTGCCCATACAGGCTTGGACGTTGGCATGTGCATACTACTTGTTGTAAGCAAAAGACAGCACCAGCAGCCACAGTGATTGCAGTGTCATCAGCAGCAGAGGCGTGTCTCTCAGCCACACCTGTTCTCTGTTGCGGGCAGCGACCGCCTGCTGCTGTTCGTCCTGCAGCTGCTGCTGGTAAGAGCCTGCCTGCAGCTCCAGCGTATAGCACTTGTTCACGTATTGGTTGCCGTTATACTTCAGCTGTTGCTTGGTGGTGCCAAACTTCTTGGCTGCGCCACGCCGGCGCCGGTTTGTGCCTGGCATTGCTGCAGGTGAAGGGACATGCAGCACTACTAAGCCCACAGGCATGGCTGAAACGCCTATAGCTTGTCCTTTGAAATATAGACCGTATACAATCCTGTGATGCGTGCCAGAGCTGCAGCACTATTACTACAACACACTTGTTGCCTGTACCTGCTTCTTGCACAGCCGGGACTGCTGCACGTTCTGCACCGGCTACAGCCACGCTGCGTCTTCAAAACGTAAGCTGCTAGCTGACAGTAGTAATGCTCGGCTCAACGCTTCAGACATCAGGGTGCTGCCTAGAGCTACTCAGGCCCATCAGCCTCCACGCCCGTACGCGTTTCGATGGTTGAAAAGTGTCATCGATCTGGAAACCTGTCGGGTTCCTGCAGCACGCGTTGGCACTGGACGTGTCTGGTGCACCGTGAAATGCTGCTTGATGTGTACCTACTACGACAACTCCTTGCTTACGCACGCCGAATGCCTCTCAGCAAATATAGAGCGGTGATGAAAGCAACAACGTTAAACTCTTGACCTCAGATTCGCTGTCGTTACATGTCCTGCTCTCTGCTCTTGATCTATTGACAGCTTTTGAAGCTTGATGTCAGGTACAGTTACCCTGTGTTAATCACACAGCTGCCAAGAAGCACCACGCATTTGCATATTCAAAATACCAGCGGTAATAGATCCGAAGCATTTTCGTTTTGGAGGGCACCTCTCCTGTCACCATTGGGAGATGGCACCATCCAGTCCTCTCAGGGCAGGCCTGCCCTGGCCCTAGGGCCTGCCAGCCTGACAGACACTTCACCGCCACCACAACAATGTCAGAATGAGGATTGTTGCGCTATGTATCACGCAACTTTTGTCGAGAAGAACGATTCACCACGTGTAATGCAGCAGCCAGTAGGCCAAACATGCGCAGTCTGCGCAATAGGGCACTGCAGTGACTGACGGCAAGTCTCGCCGACGACTCTGCGGGGTATAACCGCCTTGGGCAAGGTCAGAGTATCTCTTTGCCAGGATTGTACGGTGACAGTGGTACTATTCACATGATGTGACGCAGTGTTGCTGCACAAAAGACTTTCGCCAGCCTGGCCACACAAACGCATCCATTTGGGTAAATGCTTCTGCACGCACACGCCCCTCAGGGTGCATGGCCTGCAACTGGCGGCTGATGTGTCCTTACAGCGCTGTGTCACTGCCACGCGTGACTCTTGTGTGTTTTTGCCGCTGTCAGCGTGTGCTGCGACTGTTGGGTCCAGCCAAGCTGGGCTGAGCAATGCTGTGCTGGCAGTTACGTGGATGTCACGTTGTCCTTGAGTAAACCTGAATAACGCGACAAACACAAAAGCCATCACAATTTGTTTTCTGTTGATGTCGCAGGATACGTGTGCGTATATGACCAGAAGCTTGGTGCCTGCACTTTCGCGGCAACTTTCATTTTCACCACGCTCGTTGTGCCAACAACCGAAACTAGATTTTTAAGCTTGAATTTAGTGCTTATAGTAACTAAACGTTGATGCATTCAGACGTCGATGGGTTGCTGAAGCCCTAGACAAAGGTCACACCAGCAGCATGCCGGCCAAAGAAAGCAAAAAGAAGGGACCCACGCTGCCACCGAAACCCAGCACCGTGTCAGACGACCAATGGGCCCTAGCAAACAGCGCCACCAAGCTGCTGGAGCTCCTGGCAGCGCCAGACAGCAGCAGGGGCAGTTCTGCAGCCAGCAAAGCAGCTGAGAACAGCAGCAAGCCTTTGGCCAGCAAGCAGACAGCAGCGTTGTGGCTGTGGCAGCTGGTATCAGCTTCATCTGATGCGAGAGAGGAAGCAGTCAAGGCTGGCGCTGTTGAAATATGCGCCAAGATAGCAGGCAGCCATGGCAGCAGCAACAGCAGCAGCTCAGAGGCGCACCAGGTGCTGGTTGCGTACTGCCTCAACACGCTGGCACAGCTTGCTGCACCGTCAGCTGGCGCGCAGGCCTCTGCAGCCGTGCGGGAGCAGCTGCTGACTGTACGACCACTAGTACTGCCTGCACTGCTGGGGCACCTGGCTGCAGCAGACAGCACCAGCCTGATAGCAGCTGCAGTGGGCCTGCTGGCAGTGCTAGCATGCTGCCCAGACACACACGGCAGGGTCAAGAAGCTGCTTGTAGGATGGGACAAAGCCCCACTCATCGCAGCGCTGGTGATGCAGCACAGCTTGCCGCTGGTGGGTGGCAGGAGCGCAGCAGCAGATGCAGCAGCTGTCCTGCAAGCACTGTGCAGCCCCAACCCACCGCCGCAGCCAGCAGCAGCAGCTGCAGATGACGACAGCAAGGCAGGCAAGGAGGGCAAAGGCGGCAAGGAGGGAGCAGGCAGCAGCAAGGAGGGCAGTGGCAGCAAGTCCAGCTCAGCTGCAGCTGCAGGAGGCAGCAGCGCAGACGCAGCTGCAGAGGCATCATTGACAGCAGCGGTGCAGCAGAGTGTACTGGCAGCAGGCGGCCTGGCAGCGCTGCTAGAAGCATGCAGGAAGGTAGGCAGCATGGCAGCAGCACGAAGTGAGGCAGCTGCGGCAGCCGCACACCTCATGTCAGCACACGGCAGGCAGCAGCAGGTCAAGGATGATTTCAAGCAGCAGCAAGGCCTCCCAACCATGCTGCAGCTGATGTCAGCGCAGCAGCTGCCAACACCAGCGAAGGCTGCTGCTGCAGCATGCATCTGGCACTACCTGGCACCGCAGCCAGCTGCTGACTCAGGCAGCAGCAGCAGCGGCAGCAATGGGCCGGGCCAGGCTCCTGGCAGTGCAGCAGCAGCAGCAGGTGCCATGGCTGGCACAGTGGTTCCTGCAAGTCCAAATGCCGTATTTGGGCTGCCGCCTCCAGCGTCAGCAGGCATTCTGCATTCTGCGGCAGTCAGCAGCTCGCTGACAGCAGCAGCAGTGCGCAACAACCTGCTAGCTGCTGCTAAGAGCGCAAGAAAGCAGGCACAGCAGCAGAAGGAGGCAGCAGCAGGTGGCGGCACCAGCAGCGGTGCGTTGCGCGAGGGCAGGATGAGTAGTGCAGATAGCGGTTCACGCATCAGTTCATCATTGGGCGCTGCAGCCGCTTCAACAGCAGCAGCCGCTGGCGTAGGCGGTAGCAGCAACAGCGTGCCAGCTGGGCAGAACGAGGCAGCAGCAGCTGCGGCGGCGTCATACCAGGCTGCAGTGGCAGTTTGGAATGATGCAGTGGAGCAGGGTGACTTGGCTCTCAGAGCAGAGCACGTGATTGCCTCTGGCTGTGTGCCTGCACTGCTGCTGCTGTGCTGTGGCCCTGACAGCGCACCAGCTAGTCTAGTGGCTGCTGCAAAAGCAGCAGCGGCAGCAGCAGCAGCAGCAGCAGCAGCAAGCCGCTCAGACAGGCAGCCTGATGGTGGGGACACGAGAGGTGCAGAGGGCCGTGAAGATGCTGCTGGAGTAGCTGGCGGTGCTGCTGTTGACTCTGCACCAGGTGTGCCCAGCGCAAGGGCTACCTCAGGCAGCAGCAGTGCGCGTGGCGCTGCCAGCTGGAGCCCGGGCGACTTGGGGGCCATTGCAGAGCCCTCACACGGTGAGCTGGAAGACAGCAGCACAGACGCTGCCACAGCCGCACATGGCGCGGTCGATGAGGAGGGTGCAGCTGGTGCGGAGGAGGAGGGAGGTAGCAGCAGGTCCAGCAGCGGCAGGCAGGGCAGCGGAGAAAAGAAGAAGAAGAAGAAGGGCAGCAAGAAGAAGGCTGCCAAGCTTGAGCCAGGCATGGCTGAGGCCCAGTGTGCAGCATCTGCTGCTGTGAAGCTGCTGGCCATGTCGGGTGAGGCAGGCAGGGCAGCGCTGCTGGCTGCAGGGGCCAAGCAGGTGCTGGTGCCGCTGCTGGCGGCGCCCACTGCTGTTGCGCGATGGAATGCCAGGCAGGCGTTGATGCTGCTGTCGCTGGCAGCCAGTGACAAGCGGAGGGCACCTGACTCGGGTGGCAGCGGCAAGCAAAGCAGCAACAGCAGCAGCAGCATTGCGACAGCAGCAGTGCGAGATGCTGGCGCTGGCATATCTGGCGTTCCTGCAGGGAGCCAGGGCCAATTGACAGCAGCAGATGAAGCTGCGGCAGGTGTGCCTGACTACCTAGCAATGGGCAACTTGCCTGCCAGCCACTGGCAGCGCAGCGCACCACTGACGATGCCGCCGCTGCCAGTGCTACCTTACATCCCCGGCAAGCGGTCTGCTGGGGCGGAGCAGCAGCAGGGCTCAGGGCCAGGGGGTGCAGGGGGTGCTAGTGGAGGCGGGTCAGCAGGTGCACTGGCAGGAGCAGGCAGCAGCGGCTCGGTGAGGCCTGGCAGCCACCAGCAGCGGCGCATCTCAATGAGCAGCGCAGCCGGGGCAGTCATGATGGCAGCAAGCAGGATGAGCATCAGCAATGTGGCGTCTTCGCCATCATCAGCAGAAGGTAGCACGAATGCTTCAGCAGGGGGCGAGGCAGTGGCCGCAGCAAGCAGCGGTTTGAAGGTGGCAAAGCAAGGAGCTCGGGGCTCAAGCACAATCGCTGTGGCTTAGGCCTAAAACTCTGTTCATAGCTCAAGCAACTTGCCGCTAGCACTGCTGCCAGCTCAATTTGCAGCTTGAAGTTGTGGGATGCACCAAAGTAGTGACGCCCATTGGGCCCCAGGCGGCCTGGCGCTCAGCTAGGCTATTGTGGCTGATGAGGAACCACGTCTGTTGTCCCAGTGTGCCATGCACGCACCAGACTAAGTTGACAGCTGCACAAACCAGTCTTGATACGTGCCTACTTCAAGTTTATAAAGGTTGTCAATGCCTTTAAATTCAGACTGCCCCACCATAAGCTGCACCAGGAAGCTGCCACGGCAGGTTGCTGTACAGCACAATTCATGTGGATGAGCCTCGCGGATGCACAGGCCAGGCACTGCATTCCACGCACATCAAGCCTCCAACATAAGATGGTGTTGGTACTGCATCAAAGTCAAGGACCACTACGCGAAACAGCCCAGCCAACTGCAGAGCAACTCCCGATGACGTCAGCGCATGCACAGCATAGCACATGGTGCACAGCCCCATGTGCTGACCAGGGATGGTGTAACCCCTCAGCTTGCAAACAAATTTTCCTAATCAAACCTTGGGGCTGCAGCCTGTGTTCGTGCTCAGATGCATGGCATATGCGTCTCATACACCTGGTGCAATGCAGTGCATGGTAGCTACATGGTGACCATGGAGGCCCCCTGCACCGTATCTTGCTGCCCTCGTGACTGCTGCCAGCTGCATGAACTTCCTAAACTGAAAAGGTTCAAGATGGAAGCAAATGCAATGCGGCAGTTCAGCAACAGCTGTACTTGAACAGGAAGCAGCAGGTGCAGAGCCTTCTGTCCTGCCTTGTTCTGCTGTCATCTCATCATCACTTACCCGCATCTAGACAAACGGCTGGTTAATTGTATATTTGTTGCTGTTGATGCGCGATGCCAGTACTCCGCGCCCCGGCTAGTCAACATCCACAGGTGATTGGAAAGCCTGCCGGAGTCAGCACCGGCGAGATCGGCGCATTCTTGATGATTCACCAAAGTTAAAGATAAATGAGGGGTAGTGATTGACAGCACCGTGCATGATTGCGAGATACGAGTACAGACGAAAGTCAGCTCCACATGTCAACGTGAACAGTGCACAGCAAAGTGGTTTTTGATGCTTGATTCAAATAAACAAACTTTTCAAAAAGTGTTTCAGGCTTTGCACGCAGCATCCATGCACTGTAAAGACGCATATAACTCAGAGCTAACTCGCTGGTGTTGTAGACGCACTGCCCCCCAACCTAGTGTACTGATCCCGTCACAAGTGTTGACTACAAACTAGCTGTGCCTGCGTTACTTGACTTTGGCTTGGCTCTTACAGCTGGCATCAGTGTTGCGAGGCGCTGTCTGTCTGACATCTCGCACGCTGTTGATATCAGCAATCGGGTGCAGCAAACTTTCACAGTGATAGCTAGCCCTTGTACACACAAGTTGCACAAGCACGCTACCAGAGCCAGCGCACTTCACACACTGCACAGCAGCAGGTGCGCGTGAGCGGCGTTGGCCATGGCCAGATTACATAGCACAGCAGGTGTAAGCCGTATATGGGACTTGAGCTGGGCGCTGTCACCTCTGGGGCAGACATTCCGCTGCGTTGTGGAGCTTGCTGCAATTGACTGGCTGCCCAGAGGCACCAGATCCCGCCCTAGCTCAATGGGATGACTTTAAGACCTTATTGTTGGATGGTTTGAGGGGAAAGCAGCGCCCAACATGTCTTTGACTCACTCCACCTTGTGGCGTCTTTGCAGGAGGGCCGAGTACTGCGCAGCAACGCTGCTGCAGGCGCGCGCATAGCACATCGGTTTGTTTTCATTCTGAAAAGGTCAGTGGAGCGTGCCGGAATGTCGATACAGGGACTGCAGTCCTGCTGCTAACAACATACCGGTATTGCTGTTGGCAGCCTGGACAGCGGAGGACAGCGCCAGCAAGCCGTTTCTTGGTGGCATATCATGCAAATAACTAGCTGTTGCCTGATACATGTGCTTGCACGCCGTGTTAGGGCTGCTTCACAGCTGTCTGGTGCAGTCAACTGTATGCTTCTGGAGTTGCTGCTGCTGTCTGATCACCGTGTTCACTGGTATGGTTTTCTCTGCCCTGCATTGTGTGTTCTGGTCAGGTGCTTCACCTTCTGCAGGTGGTGTGCCAGCCCGACAACGTGCAGCAGCTGAGCAGCAGCTTAGGCACGGGTGGCAGCAGCCCGACCTGGGCTCGGGCCCCCCACAACAACAGCAGGCGCAGCAGTAGCGCCACATAGCATAGCAGCAGGAAGCAGGCACCATGGTTGCCGAATCACCAGCCAAGTTCAAGCCGAAACTGCCGCAGAGCACACCAGGCACAGGTGGTGTGGGCTACTTGCCCATGGCCATGCCCCGGCAACGCGAGCCTTACCTATACCCTTTCAAGCTGCCGCTGGTGGTGTGCACGCTGGCATCACTGACCACGGTGGTGCTGTCTCCGTGGCCGCGCTACCACCACCTGCTGTGGTTCCTGGTGGCGGTGTGCGGCTGCAGCTTGTGCAGCGTCATCTGCCAGGCCATCCGCATGGTGTCCTTGGTCAACACATACCGCAAGCTGTACTGCTGCAGCAACTCGGGAACTGCTGGTGCAGGCAGCGTGACAGCAGGCAGTAACGGGGTCATGGGCAGTCCAGCCAGCATCACCGGCCCCACCAAGGACGTGGTTGCTGGCGCCAAGATGCTCCTGGTCGACACGCCCAGCAGACCGGGGCACAAGAAGAGCCTGCGTGCCAAGGGCCACCGCGCTAATGTGTCCCTTGACGCTGCAGATTGCTGCGACCAGTCTGCTGAGAGCGTAGCACTTGTGATTGACTGCGAAGACTGGAGTGAGTCAACCAGCAGCAGCGGCACTGACTGGTCAGCAGGGCCACCTCGCTGGAACCATGTGTTCGTCATCCCCAACTACAAAGAGGTGAGGCAAGACGACAGCAAGTGCTGTGTGGCTTGACGACAGTTCCTGATGTGCTCCCTGTCAGTGCCGGCGACGCACCTACTGTTGTTGCTGTTGTTGCTGCTGCTGTTCAGCTTCACCATGTCCTGCAAGCAGATGCGGGCTGCTGAGTCAAAACCATGCAGGAATGGGCTGACAGGCGACTGCGTGTGCGCAGCTGTTACTGTTCACTGCTTCTTTGCTTTTACATTTACGCATGACTGCTGCAGCCCCTGGCCCTGGTTCCTGATCTGTATCATATGCTGCTCAGTTGTCGGCGCCTCACCAATTCCACCAATGCTGCTCTCTTGCAGGACATGTCCACTCTGACAGCCACACTGGATGCGCTGGCCAGCCACAGTTGGGCACACACCTACACCATCGTGCTGGCCATGGAGAGCAAGGAGGTCGGTGCAGCACACAAGGCGGGCCAGCTGCAGGAGCAGTTTGGCTGCACCTTTGCCAGCGTGGTGTTCACGCTGCACGTGCTGGATGCTGCCGAGATGCCCGGCAAGGCCAGCAACGTGAACAGCGCGGTGCGCCAGTTCTACCACATGGTCAGCGGCGACCGCAGCAGCTACATGCTGACCATCATTGACGCAGGTGGGTGCAGCAGACGGTGCTGGGCTGCAGCGGTTGATGTCTTGCTTGCCAGCCAGTGCAGACTGCTGTGTGGACCACTGCGTTGTGTCTGGTTGCGTGGGTGCGGGATCTAGGTGTCTGTTATCTTCCTGGCACAGTCGCGGAAGTACAGCGTGTCCTTTTGCTTGCAGGAATGCTTGTGCGATTGTACAGTTCTGCTTGTTGTGCTGAGCTCTGCTGCTGCTGCTGCTGCTGCTGCTGCTGCTGCTGCTGCCGGTTTCCACTTCTCAGATGCGCTGGTGCCGTTTGAGTACATCAACCAGCTCGAGAACGTCAGCGCGGCAGCCACAAACCCGGGCGTGCACATCTACGCAGCGCCTGTGCTGTTTGAGCAGGACAACTCCGGCGTGCCAGGCATCGTGCGCGCGACAGACTACATGTGGAGCGGCCTGGCAGCGCAGAACCTGAACAGCTGGTTCGGCGTGGGCTTCCCTATCTCCAACTACAGGTGAGTGGGCAGCAAGCTGTCGCTGCAAGTAACTGTGGTGCTGCCACTGTTGCAGTGTTTGATTGTCTTTGTGATCGTGACAATGCGGTAGACAGCTGTTCACCTGTGAGGGGAAGGTCAGGCAGCGTAGCAGCTGTTGTCAACTCCCGCTTTCTGGCAAACGCGCAGCTGGATAGATCAACGTCGCTGATGGTTCTGTTCATGATGCTGTGGCGTGCAAATTTTTTTTACCATGCACCGTAAACAAGTGACACAGCCACTGACATCACTTGTGTCGAATTCCTGCTGCTGCGCAGCGTGAGCCTGAAGCTGGTGCACGACATCGGCTACTGGGACACCTTCCCCGACGCCATCGGCGAGGACATGCACATGTTCATCAAGGCCTTCCTGCGCACCAACGGCGCCACACACCTGTACCCCATCCACGCGCCCATCAACATGCTGCACGTGCAGGGGCCCAACTGGGTCATGTCGCTGTGGGCGCGCTTCCTGCAGGTTCGTCCGGTACTCGGTGTTTTTAAATCAAGGGGTTGATACCCGTAGGCTCACAGCTGCGCTGGGCTGGGCTGGGCTGGGTGTGCAGAGTGCAGTTTTCAGCAGGATGAAGCCCAGCAGCAGGGGCAGCTGCTGGTGCCAGCATTGTGCAGTAGCTGCCCGTTCACCGACTGTTCCATGCGCATGATGTAGCTGCAGCTGCTCCGACACAATATGCAACAACAGCAGCTACTGTTGTATGCTGACCGGGTTTGTATCTTTGGTGTGCTTGTGCTGCAGGCGGAGCGCCACATGCGCGGCATCGCCGACACCGCGTACGTGCTGCACGAGTGGGGCCGCGCGCAGTTCAGCGTGCGCAAGCTGGTCATGTTTGTGGCGTGCCTGGAGGCGCACCTCATCCCCGTGGTCACGCTCACCAGCCTGGTCATCCTGCCAGTCTACTACAACCTGTTCATGCTGGCCACCACACACAGCCTGCCCAGCCCGCTCAGCCTGCCGCTGCCGATGCGCGTGCTGGCAATCCTAGGTCAGGCCAACCTGTCCTGCATCGTGTTTGTGATCATCTGCTACGAGCTGATCCGCAGCATCTGCAGGCGCCACCTGTTCCGCCTCATGGACAACGACAAGCACGAGCGCTGCTGGTGGAACTGCCCGCGCTACCTGCTGCACTGCCTCAACTACCTCACGCTGTTTGTGAGCGTGTGGTTCTACACCGTCATCCCCGTGGTGCTGGTGGTGGGCAAGCACATGTTCAACATGCGCAGCATGAACTACATCGTGGCAGACAAGCGGATAAAAACGCAGCTCTGAGCAGCGGGCGGCTGCGGCGGCACGGCAGCGCAGCAGCAGCAGCAGGAGACAGCACGTAGCAGCGGAGGCCAAGGCCAAACATGCAGCAGCCAGCACGCAGCAGTGCGCAAACGCGTGCGTGGCGGCGCTGCTGCAGGTGGTGTGCTGAGCAGCAGCGGCGTGGTTGAACTTGTGGCTGCTGCCTGCCCGCCGGACGGCAGCCAGGCAGGCTTTCAGCAGTAGCGGCAGCAGCAGAGCTGCGGCAGAGAAGGTAGATTAGGTGTTAGCGGGGTTGGGTGAAGTGCGTGGCGTTGGGCTAGGGAAAGGAACAATCTTTGGCTAGCCAGGGCCGCTGCTAAGCAGAGTGGAAGCGGTTGGGTGCGGCCAGCACAGTGTGACGGGTTAGGTCAGTCGGGGGGTTTGCGGGCCAGGCCCATTTGTGAGAGAAGAGAGATGTGTGCATGTTGAGCTGCCTGGTTGTGTGTGCTGCGCTGTTGCTATGCTGGCTGGGTGGAGCCAGCTGGTAGGACACAGTCAGGTTGTGGCCAGGGCAGCACCCCATCATTTGCTTGTGCAGCTGTCGTGGCTTGATCAGCCATCGGGGGTGTACTGCAACAGTAATCACAGCTGTGCAGCCTTCCTCTTGCTGTGTGCTGTGCTGAGCTAGCACAGTGTATCCGTAGTGTTGCGCTCTTGCTAATTGTTTAGCTGCCGGCTGGAACTGCGTGACCACGCAGGGCTCCAGGCAGCGGTGCAGTCTTAGCTGTTGTTGGGTGACGTTGATAACTTTAGGCAGACGCCAATTCCATCCTGCTGTCCTGCTCTTGTTGGACTGGCAGGATGCATGTCCGGGGTGCAGTGGTGCCAGGCGCACCACGTAATGCTGCCTTCCATTGACCAGCCCTCTGGCCTATGGCCAGGGCTGGCTGTAGGCCAGGGAGTAGCACAGCAGCAGCGTTGTGCATGCATACATGCTGGCATGCCTTGGGTGCATCTGCTGGCTGGCTGGCTGCAGCACCTTGCAGTGCCGGCTGCTTGCAGTGAGCGCTTCGAACAGTAGGGCAGATGTGTGGCTGCAGGGGCAGCACGCCAGGCAGCAACCGCAGCGGCAGTGAAGCATCTGCTGCTGTGCCTGACTGGCGGCACTTTCCCTTTGCACTGCACACTGCACTCGCCTGCCATAGCTGTAGCGGAGGTCTTGTCAAAGTGGTGGGACTGTGTGGGTATGGACCCTGAGTGACCTCATTGCCACCATCGTTGCTTGGCTGGGGTGTGTGTTCGTTGGTGCAGCAGCCTGCACGCTTGTGCATCACTCTGTTCTAGGAAGAGATGACCACAACTGCAGATGTGGCCGTGCGGGGCATGGCTCGGCTGTGCACTGGCGCAGGTCGTACTGTGCATAACAGGGATGCCTGCACACTGCAGCGCTGTGCTTCGGTGCAGCTGTAATGGGTCTACTGCAGCATTCTGCCATGCGGGGCAGCATTACAGCACTACAGCTGTGTTGGCAGTATAGGCATTTGGCTGCTGAACAGCGGGCTGCTAGAAGCATACACACACGGGGCTCAGCCAACGGCTGTGCCGCTCTGTGTGTTGCAGAGCTGCTGAGTTTAGGGGTGACAAGGTTCAGCAATGTTTAGACTTAGGCAATGCCTGATGGTGTGTGGTGCGGGGTACCAGGCCGGGCGTGTGGGCGGCAGTGTACAGTGTGTTCCGGCCATTGCGTGGCGTGATCTGCCACGTCAGTGCGTGCCACGTGCTGCTCGGCACAGCCATTGCTGTGCACAGGCGAGGGCAGCGTGGCAGCACAGCACACGCGCTGCATGCACATCGGCCGTGTGGGGCATGCGCGTTGATAGGGTCAGGTGGGCAGCCATATCAAGGGCCCGGCAACACCTGGTGCCAGACGCTGACGCATCATGATGCTTCCTCAGGTGACGGCATCAGTCCTTGAGCAGTGAATGGCAGGCACCATTTGATGATCTGCACTGGAAGAGCTCGCATCGCATCATTTTTGCCTCTTGACGCTACTTGTGCAGCACATGCACCATTGACGAGTGACTGTGTTTGTGTGTTGGGACTGGAGGATGCTGGCATGGTGGAGCTTGGCGTGGACGCAGCTGATGACAGTGACACTTCCCTTGCCCTGGCAGATCTTTACTTCCATTTTCGTGCTATGACTTGTAATGCTAGCAGCACCGCTAAGACCTTGGTAATTCCACCGGAGATGCTGCTGCTGACGAGCCCCTGGGACGCTGTACCGTGAAAGACAGGTGACACAGCTCGCACCGCTGCGTGGCACCACCTCACATCACAGCCGGCAAACCCGCCGGGTACTGTAGGCTACAGTAACTGAGTAGCAACGTTTGCTGGTGCTCTCAAAGCGCTTTCAAAGGGTTGGTAACAGGTCTGTGAGCCTGTCAAGCCTACGTGAAATGATTCCAAGGATTACACCGAGGCACTTTGATAGTGATGGCTGCTGCAGGCAGCGTGCACGCTGCCACGTGTCAGGCCAGCAATGGGTACGGTTTCATATGCAGCTGGTCCTCGTATTGCTGCAGCGCTGCTGGTTTGCTGATAAACAAGCCGTGAGCTACAGCTAGGCTTTGCAGTAGATACATTTCCAGCCATAATTCTAGCGGCAGCGGCGGCCCAGGTGAGCCAGACACTGCCTTAGTGTGTATGGTGAACCTCCACGTCACTGCATGATGTTTGGCCCCTCAAGCTGAGCCGCTGAACACTGGTGACGATCAGCTGCATAGTTGCCCAGACGCAGCCGCCACGGCTGTCGAAAGCGAGGTTGGAACTCAGCCAATCACGCGAGCTTTGCTGTGTTGCTGTTGCAGCAGTGCACAGCGCGCAGCACCTGCTGTCACATCTGCTGGATCTGGCGGTTTGCAAACGCTGCAGTGGCATGGCTGCTGCACAACTGCTGGTAGTACTACTTCAAAGAGCCAGGTCGCACCCAGACACAAGCCGAAAGTAAGTGGAGCTGTTACATGCACCGAAAAGCCGGCCATACAACAATGCTGCTGCTACTGCGCCTCAAGAGTGACGTGGCAACGCCGCTGCAAGCCAGCAGCTGCGCTAGTCAGGCTCCTGTGCAGCAGCTGCGCGCTGCCAGCTTAGTCGAACAGGGAGAAGCCCATGTCCTGCAGGGTGCAGCAGCAGCAGCAGCAGCAGCAGCAGCGGGGGGAAACGCGTCAGCAACTTGAGCACTGCAGAAAGTGATGGTGGTGCAGTCCTGTTATGAGTGCTGTGCCTATGCAACCAAGTGCCTTAGCTATGTAGGCAGGCAAAGGTGTGTGCTGGTGTGCTCATCGAGCACTGCTGCTGCTGCTGCTGGCTACTTAAAAAGTCGCTTGCCGACCGTTGCAGCCAGCATCAGGCCAAGCTGTGTGACTGCTATGCAGCTGCAATTTATACACTGCGATGACACTCCAAGCTCAAGGAGGACAGCTGACTAAGCAAGTGCAGCATTTGGTCCAGTCATCCACAAGCACTGTCCTAGCACTGCTGCTCCCTCTGTCTACATTCTAAGCCCCCCACCCCCCCACCCCGCAAGCACCACCCATGCAATGCCCTGCCGCAAGCATGCACAAGCTACCAGCTGCGGCAGTAACTACATCACAACTGCTGCTGCTATCAGCTGTGCATGCTACTATTAACAGAAGTTTGCTGCAGGATGCACATGCAGACTGCTCAACTGCACCTGCCTTGAATATACACCTGCTGGCCAGAATGTTGCAGCGGCTGATGTTCCAGCAATGGCAGATGGTATCAGCAACAGAGCTGGCTGCAGCACCCTGCTGCTCATGAACAAACTACCTAGCCATAGCCTGCCGCTGCTGCCCCCGTCCTCGCACCTCATCCTCCTCGGATGGCTCCTCCTTCTTCTCCTCCTTGGCGGCAGCAGCGCCACCAGCAGCACCACCGGCAGCTGGGGCGGCAGCCACAGCAGCGCCACCGGATGGCACAGACTGCAGCTTCTCCCTGCCAGCAGCAATGAGCTCGCTGATGTCCTTGCCCTCCAGCTCCTTCAGGAGCCTCTCCACGTCGGCAGCATCAGCCTCCACGCCGACTGCGAGACAAAGGGCATACATGGGTTAGATCAAGCGGGGAGGGACGCCAGCATGTGCGGGGAAGGCGACAGACTGCGGCGACTGCTGCTGTTTAAGCCAGACTACTACTGCAGCGCACCTGAGCCCAGGATCGCCTTCACATCATCTGCAGTTGGGTTGGCCTTGCCACCCAGAACGGCCTGCGAGCAACAATCGGCTTCAGCACGCCATTCGGGTTTGCTGGTGGCCTGCCATGCGTGCTTCAAAGCTCACCAGCAGCACAGCGGAGACCACACGCATCTTGCTTGTGTCCGTGAGATTTCTCTCGACTTTAACCGCTTAGCTGAAAGGGGAAGGTCGAGGGTGGCACTAGACGCTTTGTGCACTGAGACGGCCGGAAACCTGCGTGGCAAAACCCGCCAGCTCTCAACACCCGCACTGTGCTTAAGCTTGCTCGCAACGATGTGTTGTACCTGATACTGCAGTGCATAAGCGTGCTCGGGGACGCTTGCGGCAACAGCAGTAACCAAGCTACTTGCTGGGCTGGGCACTGTGCCCCGTTGCTGCTCACGCTGTTGCACCAACAGTTTCACAAACGTTTCACCAGGGTGCATGCCCTTGCAATTGAACTCCAGGTCAACCGTGGCTTTGCAGTGCCACAGCACCAACAGGCAGCATGCAGGCTCACTCCAGACTCGTGCGCTGCGCTGCAGCCAGGTGGAGCTGAAATAGTCAGGTGCTGCTTCTCCACGCGTCAACCTGATGAATGCATTGTGTGTTATGTTCTTTATATGCATCCTGATCAGCAGGTCCCGCCAGCCAGCAGTTTGCAGCCAGCTGTGCTGTCCACAGCTGCAACTGCAAGCAGCTGATGCCACTGACCATCGAAGGTGACCACGTACCATGTATGACAGACATCTGATGCCACCTGGTGTGCACACGTGCGTGGTGCCTGCATGTGGGACTGTAAATCTTGCAGCAACACAGTTCACGTCGCGATATTATGAATGCTTTCGACGCGCTTCTCGACTGAAACGTGCTGAGGATACTTCCATGCTTTCATGCTATATGCAAACTCTCTGTGAACAGTGTGCAAACACAGCGCCGCCTGCAGCTGCTTTATGCAGACTTTGAGAGTATGCAAATAGGACGATTCTAAGCATGGTAAAAGCATAACTGCGCAGCTTCAAGCAATGCTGGTCCAGAAGCCCCCCGCCCTAGGGCTCCTGGCGCTCCAAGTGGGCTGAGCATGCAGGCACAGCAGTCTAGAAGCACGGGATCATGCATGAAGGCTGCCGCAGACAGTGCAATTTGGTGGGTGGCGGGGGCATGGCGCATTTGATTATGTTGTACTGGCATTTGAATGTGCATGCGAGTATGCGTGCAGCTGCACGGCGGCTGTGTCCTGTCATATGCACTGCTCCTGCCCCACCAGGCTGGTGCCACCAGTGGTGGCCCTCAGCTCAATATAGCAGCAATGATAGCAGTGTTTGTGTGCCGTTTGTGGCCAAACCACTCCATGAAGGTACATGCTGATGCTGGCCGCGTTATTGGGCAGCATCACTCTGCTTCAGATGGCCCTGGGCAAGTACAGTTGTACTGAGTACATGTAGTCAGCAGCAGCAGCTGCAGCAGGCAGTACAGCAGCCTCGTTGCACACACTAGTGTGTTGCAGGTCAAGTGCACATGGTCGGTGGGGCTGAAGAATTCATATAGTTGCATGCTTGCTGCTGTTCAATTGGACAAAGTGTATGCTTGCTGTCGATGCATGCCAGTGACCTGCACTACGGTAGTGCTGGCCCATGCCCGTGCTGCTTGTCATAATTGCAACAACTAAATGGCACCCGTGTTTTCTCAAGTAACGAAATCGCTTGCTGTGGGCAACGGTAGGCCCTCGCTGCCTCACTGGGTCATGGCACTTCGCACTCGCACCCGAGATACCTGACAGCCAGCTGATGGACTTGAGATCTGTATTCCGTAGGCCTTACATTGACCCTCCTCAGAACTTTGAACAACACAATTACTCAATCCGCGCTTACTTTGGTGTCCCTTGATAGTTCATCTAGGAGGCCCTCTTGTCAGCGTGCTGCGCGTTCACTTAGATCGTTAGCTGCAATCGGCAATTGACTATTCGAGATGCAGTCACAGCAACTTCTCGCAGCAGGACGCAGCCGGCCATGCTTGGGTGTGGCACTGAGGCAGCAGCTGCGTAAGCCAGCCCTGCTGTGCCGAGCAAACAGCAATGGAAATGGCGTCACATGCCCCACACCAGCTGAAACTGCGAGAACTGTAGCTGACCTATGCACTGAAGGTGAGCTGAGACATGCATGCAGCTGGTGCTATATCCTGCTGGTGAAGCTGCGTAGCATCTGAAGGGACATTGCTGCATCTAGCACATGGTTGCATCGCCATTGTGCACAACCCACAGCTTTGGTGGTTTCACAGTTCAGCTGCATATTCAGCAGCTGCAATTCAGCAGGCAGGACGCAGTCATCAGGGAGCTTAGAAGGTGGCTGCAGGACTGTGCAGCTGTAAGCAGTATCAGCTCAAAACAGCACCGGTTGTGGCTGCACACTGCCAGCAGCTGTGCCTTATTATATAACACAGCGCCAGCCGCGTGTGCTGTGGTGCCATTTGCGCTGTCATAGTTGTCACGGCAACCCCAGCAAGCCCCTGCCAGCCAAGCCCCTGGTCATCAATCCATTGTTTGTCGCAAGACATGCAAGCCGCGCCACAAGCTGGCTTGGAATTGCACAAGGTTCACGTGCACGCTAGTGATACAGCAAAGCACTAGCGTCTTCTTGCCGGCGTGCCAGTCTTAGATGTGCATCCACACACCCTGCATTCTGCAAGCACTTGAGCTGGGTACACAGTCCCTCACAACGCGTGTCACAGTCCCTCACAACGCGATTGCTGCGCATATCGCGTGCGCCGCCGCCGCCGCCGCTGCTGCTGCTGCTGCTGCTGCTGCCTTCTTATCACGTGTTTCCAGGCTCGCTGTGCACCGTGACAGCTGACGGCCTGCCCCTAGCCGTGCCCGTGGCTTACAGCCTTGACGCAGCAGGCAACCCTGTGCTACAGCTGGTGGCAGGATCAGCAGAAGCCTCTGCCCTGCAGGCCAGCCGCCGATGCAGCCTGCTGGTGCAGCCGGCCTCATTCCCGGCACGCAGCCTGGGCAGTGTTGCGCTGCAGGGCGCAGCGGCAGCAGCGGACGGCCAGGAGGGTGCCCCCAGCGGCAGCTGCCTGGTGACGCTGGCGGTGGACGGTGCCACGTACTACGGTGGCCTGGACGCGGTGAGTGGCTTGCTGCTGAGCTTCGCAGCGCAAGTAGTTTGGGTTACATGTGGGTTGCTTTATACAAGGTTTGTATGGTACAAGCCGGTGGTTGTTCTGAGGGCGCAGCCTGGGCAGTGTTGCGCAGCAGCAGCGGACGGCCAGGAGGGTGCGCCGGCTGGCAGCTGCCTGGTGACGCTGGCAGTGGATGGGGCAACTTACTACGGCGGCCTGGACGCGGTGAGTGGCGTGCTATACTGAGCTTTGCAGCGCAAAGTATTCGGGATTATGTCTGGCTGTCCTGGTAAGGTTTGCAAGATGTAGCCGGCCTTTTTCCTGGCAGCTGCCTGGTGACGCTGGCGGTGGATGGTGCCACCTACTACGGCGGGCTCGACGCGGTGAGTGGCGTGCTGCTGAGCTTCGCAGTACAAGTAGTTTGGGTTACGTGTGGGTTGCTTTCTAACAGGGTTTGTATGGTTTGTATGGTGCAGCCGGTGGTTGTTCTCGGGGCGCAGCCTGGGCAGTGTTGCGCAGCAGCAGCGGACGGCCAGGAGGGTGCGCCGGCTGGCCGCTGCCTGGTGACGCTGGCAGTGGACGGCGCAACTTACTACGGCGGCCTGGACGCGGTGAGTGCGGGGTTGGTGCATTTGCTCTGTTCTGAGTGTGTTTCTGATGGAATTGTGGCAGCCGCCTGGTGATGGTGGCTGTGGACGGCGCCACGTACTAAGGCGGCCTGGATGCGGTGAGTGGCGTGCTATACTGAGCTTTGCAGCGCGAAGCATTGGGGGTTATGTCTGGCTGTCTTGGTAAGGTTTGCAAGATGCAGCCGACCTCTTTCCCTGCTGGCAGCTGCCTGGTGACGCTAGCGGTGGACGGGGCAATTTACTGTGGCGCCCTGGGACGCGGTAAGTGAGGAAGCCATGGTTTCGGTGGATGTGCTGGCGCATAGCAGTGTCCTTTCTGAAGCGCATGAAGATGTGGGCTGTTTCATAATGTTTCTGGTGTGATCGCGGCAGCTGCGTGGTGATGCTGGCGGTGGATGGGCCGTGTACTATGGTGGTCTGGATGGGGTGAGTGAGGGGTGTGGTGGGCGTTCTGTAGCTGCCCCCGTGTGCGGGCCGCACACGGGCTGGCTGTGCCTGGCGAGGAACAGCATGCAGCAGAGCCTTGTTTATTTGGCAACTCGCAATGCATGCATTTCAGCATACTGACTCATAACAGCGCTGAATCAGCGCGCGCTGTGTGTGTTGCAAGAGCAGGTGGTCAGCTTGCTATGTGTCACCACATAGTACTTGACCCGCACCCGCTGACAGCGCCTGTGTATGCTGCCCCATCTCTTGTTTTGATTTGAAATTGCAGGCCGCACACGGGCTGGCTGTGCCTGGCGAGGAGTACCATGCGGCTGAGCCTTGTTCATGTGGCAACTCACAAGTATGCTGCCTCGTGTCTTGTTTCATTGGGTGCAGGCTGCGCATGGCCTGGCTGTGCCTGGCGAGGAGTACCATGCGGCTGAGCCTTGTTCATGTGGCAACTCATAAGTATGCTGCCCCATCTCGTGTTTCATTGTGTGCAGGCCGCACATGGCCTGGCTGTGCCTGGCGAGGAGTACCATGCGGCTGAGCCAGACCTGCTGAGGCAGTCAGCCAGCACACTCATCAACACTTGGAACAGGTGCGGCAAGCGCCGGGTGCTGCCTTGCTTCAGCTAGATGGTTGGTTCACTATTGACCTGGAACCGGCACGGGTAGATGGTTGGCTTACTGTTCACATGGAGCACAAGCGGCAGCACGCACAGCAGGGTTTGCTGCTGCTGTGGGCAGGCAAGTGCTGCTGCTGGCTGGCAGTAGAGTAGCACAGGAGGGTGGGTGCAGCTGACTGTGCAGGGCTGGCAGCGTGCCGCTGGGAGCTGGCACCATACAGCCGGAAGCTTTTGCTCACGGGACAGCAGCTTGCAAGCAGACAGTGAGGCACCTGCAGTGCTTTGCCAGCAAACTGCCTTGCATCACCCAGACGTGCTCCTGCTGCTGCTGTTGCTGCTGCTGCTGTCCGTGCTGCCTGCTGCCTGCTGCAGCGAGCGTGCTGAGGACATCTACCGCATCGTGGCGCTGCAACACTGCTGTGATTACATGCTTGCATCACCATGACATGCTGTTGCTGCTGCTGCTGCTGCTGTGCGTGCTCCCTGTGCAGCAAGCGTGCTGAGGACATCAACCACATTGTGGCGCTGCAACACTGCTGTGATTACATGCTTGCATCACCATGACATGCTGCTGCTGCTGCTGCTGCTGTGCGTGCTCCCTGTGCAGCGAGCGGGCTGAGGACATCTACCGCATTGTGGCGCTGCAGCTGGGCGTGCCGCTGATCGAGGTGAGCCGCTGCGCGCCAGCAGCAGCAGCAGCAGCAGCAGCAGCAGTTGTGGCAGCAGCAGCAGCAGCAGCAGCAGCAGCAAGCGTTACTGCGGCAGCAGCAGCAGCAGCAGCAGCGAGCGCAAGCGCCCGTGCAGCCACACATTGTATATGGCTCATTTGCAGTGCATATGGCAGCGCAGCTCAGTGCTGCCTGCAGCATGTCTTTCTAAACAGCGCAGCCCTTTGGGGTGGACATTCTACGACGCAGGCACACAGCAGCCCCACCACCCACTGGTCCTGTGAGCAGTGTGTCACGCCTCTGTGCCGCTGCTGTTCCCTGTGGTTGCCCTGCCACACTTTTGATGCTGCCGCAGATGCTGTATGCGGAGCTGCTGTGGGTTGACCGGCTGGGCATGTATGTGCGCGCCGAGGTGCTGGGCCGGCAGCCTGCCGTGGTGCGCGTGCCCTTCCACCGGCCTGTGCTTGACGAGCGCGATGCGCGCAGCGTGGTGACGATGGCGAGTCATATCAGCTGGGAGGCGGACCGGAAGTATGTGCCGCCGCCGCTGCCTACACCTACACCGGCCGGCAGCAACAACTAGGCGTGACGCGCTGCGGGGTGGTTGTGGTTGCGCGCAGCGAGTGGGGGTAGTTGTAGCTTTCGACGTTGTTGACCTATAGTGAGGTCTGCATGTGGTGTGCATGGCATCAGCCGCTCAATGGGTTGTGGCCCACAACCCGTCGGCGGCTGGCTGTTGTATTGTTATCTGCGATGATGTTGGTATTGGCGCGCTGTGTGGCAGTCGGCGGAATCGCAGCACCAAGCATGTATGCAGGGGCGAGGGCATGGCTGCGGCCTGTCAGTGCAGAGTCATGAGCACGGCTGCCTGGTGTGTGGTGTGCCCACATCAGCAGTTTCACTGCAAGTTTATTGCGTTTGCCAGAGCTAGCAGCTGCCAGGTTGTGCTCAGCCTGAGCACTGAGTGCTGCAGAGTATGGGATAAACATGATAAACGTGTAGCAAGATGTCATTGCCAACATCGTTGGCCGCGTGCCAAGGCATGCATTGGTGCTGCCTGCATGCGCTGCCTGCATGCCGGCTGCTGGCCTGGCTTCCAACATCCATGCGTTCATTGCAATGCGCAGTTGCGCAGCGTTGATGTTGCACACCAAACAGTGTGTTGCTGATGGATGGCCTACAGGCTGGCTGGGCTTGAAACTCTTTGTGGCTGATCTTTAGTTGTGCAACACTCCAACTCCTGAAGGCACTGCGGATGCTGACAGTAGTAGCCTGAGTGTAGCATACGAGCATCTGCTTGGAGACTGTTACTTACTAAATTTTCGAATCATCCCACATCAACGTGCAGGCGTGCTGCCCCTACCCCTAGACACGCTGGCTTGCTACAGTGTACGTCGGACCTCCACACTTGGTGCCAGCAGCATCAGCCACTGACCGTCACAAATACTGACTGTGCCACAGCTGTGGGCCACCACAAACACACATATCAACACCGTCAACAGTGTCATAGTTGGTGACTGACCCGCCCGTCACTTTAGAGACCAGCTGTTCTCGCCAGCCAGCCATTGCAACAAGGCTCATGCCCTGCTCCATGCAACAGCTCAGGCAGGCCGCGGCACCCTTTTGATGTTGAAAGCATTTGACTTTCATGTTGAAAGCATTTTGACAAAAAAAACGTGCAATGGTATGTCCCTGATGCCAGCCTAGGCTGAACCAGAGATGGCAACATGCAGCACACTCTATGCATCCAACGGTAAACGAAGTGCAGCCACACCTGGCACGATGGTTGCTGCAAGCAGGGGTGCAAGCAGAACCCCCTAAAACGGTCATGTTACAAGCCCCTGCAATACTACCACAGTGGACCTGCAGCGAGTATGGCACCAGCTGCGCAACTCTCAATTCCACCTGCACCTGCACCACGCTTAGCGTACAGTTGTACGCTGCTGGCAGCAGCTGCCAGTCTCCGCAGACTGCATCATCATCAGCGAAAGCATACAGCAGGCCCTGCCACGAGTGCATGATTCCAGCAGCACTGCTTGGTACTCTCGGCGAACAGCAGCAGGTAGCCTTAGCAGTGCTTGGACGGCCGGCTGTCCACATCAGCCTGCAACACACAGCAGCAATGGCAGCACCGCATCAGCAGGCAGCGCCACAGAACTTGGACGATAGGTAGCCTCACCGAAATGTGGACCACAGCAGATATGCAAGCCGCGTTCAGTGCACTGATGGCGTCTTCTGCATGCATTGCATGAGCTACAAAGCAGCAGCACCAGCGCAAACTATCGGCCAGGGCAAAACACCATGCGTTGCTGCTCACCTGGCTGCTGCTGCCGCGCTTGGCTGGCGTCAGCTGCCTACTGCTGCCAGCCGCCAGGTCACCAGCAGCAGCCGCACAGTCAGGGGGCCTCCTGCCCGCCCCCTCAGCAGGCAGCCCATCCTGCATCTCACGCTGCTGCTGCTGCTGCTGCTGGCTGCCGCCCTTGTAACTCGAACCGCCCCTGCTGCTGCTGCTGCCCCGGGGACCAGCAGACGGCCTACCGCTGCCGCTGCCATGGCGGTGCTCCTGGCTGCTGCGCGCTGCGCTGCGGCTGTTGTGGCTGTTATAACTGTTATATCGTGGCGGCTGGCCATACTCGCGCTCGTGATCTGCACCCGACTCGCCCCTGGCAGCACCCGTGTCATCCCTGCTGCTCTTGTGGCTGCTGCTGTGGTGCGCGATGCGCCGTGCCCCACTGCTGCCGCCCCCGCTGCGCTGCACCTCCTCCCTGCGGCCGCCGTGCCTGTGCTGCTGCCTGTCGCGCTCATCAGCCTGCTGCTGCTGCTGCTGCGTCGGGCTGTGCTGCGTGGCCACTGGCGCTGCCTGCTCCTGCCTCTGCTGGCTGGCAGTGTCGTCCTGCCGCATGCTGCTGCTGCTGCTGCTGTGCTGCGGCTTGGCGGCGCGGCGCTTGTTGGCTCTCCAGCGGTTGCTGTTGGCGGCTGCTGCACGCGGCGCATCAGGCATGGCGGGTGCAGCATCCACCTGCAGGTGATAGGGGACGGACAAGCGGGACGCATCAAGACCAGCAAGCAACAGCACAGCAGCATGCGTGCAGTGACGCAGATGGCTGCATAAGCTGTTGTGGCGAAGGCATGCATAGTATGGTGTGCATGGTGCCAGCCGCTGGGTGCTCCCTGCGCTGCCGCAGCAGCATGCAGGTGCACGGCCCACCTGCATGTCTGCGGCAGCTGCTGCTGCGCTGCTGTCGCCTGCTGCTGCTGCTGGCGCTGGCGCCTCCACATTGTCAAACTTGTGCAGGTGGCGCCTCCAGGCCTTCACCTGCAGGGCAGCAGCAGCAGCCACGGGGACACGCACACAAGTGTTGGCGGGCACGGTATTCATTACAATCGTTACGCTTACCTTTGTTTGTCGCTGTCCTATTTGTATTTGTCATTTGCCGGCCACTTTGCTGAATCGCTTACATGCCAAATGCAACCTGTCTGTCAACAACGGGCATCAGGATTGAGCTGCAACATGGCACACAGCAGGTATAGTCACCAGCACAGTTCGGCGGTGCACCATGCAGCAGCACACATGCTGAGCGACGGAGTGCTGCAACATTTTCAAGTACAGCAGACGGTTATGCAATGTGTGGCAACAGCAGCAGCAGCAGCAGCATCAGCCACTCACGATGCCGTCCCAGGTGCGCTTGCTCATCTTGCGAGTGATGTCTGGTGTCGGGGGGTCGTGCTCCTTGCCCCGCAGCTTACGCTTGTGCCTGTGAAGCAGCAATAGACGGTGCCATTTCAGCGATCTCTTGCACACCTTAGCATCTGCTGTGGAAGGCTTATGCCATACACAGCACCAAAGCGTGCTGCAATGAGCTGGCTGCTGCTGTGTTGGGTGGTGCTGCCGCTGCATGCTGCAAGGCACTCACTTTGGCACCGCCTGCAGGTACCTCTCGTAGCCCAGGGTGTTCTTGCCGAAGTCTATCTGCTGCTGCCGTGCCATGAGGCGCTTGGGGTCGTTTTCAAACTCCTCATCCCCATCTGCTGCTGCTGCCGGTTCTTCATCCTCCGCATCGCTGATGTCACCCCAGCGAACACCTGTGCAGTTATGTAAACATAGCTCAGCACTACCGATGATGTTCTGGGACAGAGAGCACGTGAGAGTCCCCAGACTGCTCACCATCAGGCAGGAGCGGGACAAAGCCACTTTCCGTAAATGCCTCTGCATGTGCTGCCATGTTGAACTGAAAAAGGTAGAACAGATTGGTTTCGAAGCTCTCAGAGTCCTTCCCGGGGGTAGGAACAGACGGTGCAAGCAGCAAAGCAACACGGAAGCGGGTGCGGCAGGTATCGTGTTTGCAGTGTTAGGTCGCGGCAAAGGAGAGACTTACACTTCAGAGTATAAGGTTTATTCAAAGCAAAGCGTGGCTACTCGTCAAAAGCATCATTGCGGATGTCAGGTTTCAAAGCAGTTCAAATGCTGTGGTGCAGGGTTCGAATTCAAACCTTCCTTCAACACATTTCCTGCAGTACTTCTGAACTGCTGCATTCCAATCCTGCTGTTTTGGGTGTATACAGTTGCAGTTGCGGGCAACTCTGTTCCATGCAGTGATGGGCAAAACAACACCACACATTGGCCCGTCACAGTCTGAAGGTGTTGAAGCACACAGCCTCCGCCACTGGTCATCCTGGCAAGTCGTTTCTATTGCCCTTTGAGCTCCTCGTTGTATTCAAGGGATATAACGTGCAAGCAGGTCAATCATTGCAAGTATAATGCAGCATAACATCGTTCTGATGTCCAACAGCCAGTTACAAAGCCATCAGCCGGCCGGCGGCCCATGGGCAGCACTTCTGCTGCACAACTAGTAGTGTGCGCACTGGCACGTGCCATCACACCAACCACAGATAAGATACGAAGGTAAGGCACACGATAAAGGGCATAGCGATGCCAGTGACTTCACAAACTACCAAATATAAACACAGAACAACGCTTTTCTTGCCAGCAGTACATCCATCATTGGTTTGGCGATGACAAGCTCGTGTACAGTCACAAACCATTACCACACCCCATCACAGTGCACTAGCAGTGCCGCGCGTCCTGGCAACTGCTGGATGCCCCATGCCCTGCTGAAATATACACATCACACCAACAAGCTCCTACCACACCTAAGCCATCTTGTGGCACAAACTAAATCACCTCCAGATGGCGAGCCATGACAGCAGCTGGGCGTATGCACGATGGTGTTGTTATGCTGCGTGCACCATGCTTTCAAATGCCTGGCAGAGAGCAGCTGCTGGCTGCCTGCAAGGTGGCTTGCACCTTGCAGCACTAGCGTCTCACATGTGCTGCCCCTGCCGCATCTGCAATGATGCTATATAGAGCGAGCAGATGCACTGCACTGCTTGCAGCGCACGAAAAGCAATGAACGGCACTGAATGCGGCCCGCAGCGCGGGCATAAACACAACAGAGCATCACAAGTTCACGATCAGTGTGTGAACAGTGCAACACTAGCCAGCCACAGCCGCTCTGCCAGCACCAATGTGCAGCAACACAGGTGCTAGCCACACACGGCAGCAATCTCTATGCAAGCTGCTGCAAGGCGGCCCCACGGCCAACACAAATGCTCTAAAAAAGAGAGATGACAGGCGAAGCAAACGGGTCGTATGTGCGTTGAACAGTGTCAGCGGACCTGCAGTAATAAACTACCCTACCCTATAGGCTGTGCAGGCGGGCCAGCAGCGGCCAGCTGCCCGCACTGCACACACCAGTTGGGCCCATGCACATGCATGCATGCATGCAAACACGCCTAGCTATGTACGGTTATAACACATGCACACCCAGGCGCTGCAATAAGCCAGGCGGCAGCCCCACTGAAGCTACAGCCAGCTACAGCCAGCCAGCTACAGCCAGCCAGCTACAGCCAGCCAGCTACAGCTAGCCAGCTGCAGCCAGCCAGCTACACACTGAAGCGGCAGTCAGCCAGCAGCCACTGCCACCGCTGGCTTGTTGCAACAGCCCCCTCTCAGGCAGATCATTTGCACACACACCCGCACACTGTGCATTGTGCACACGCACATTTGCATCAACAGATCCAAGTGCATTCGCAAGTCTCAACCAAGGCTGATCAACGTACATACGCCACAACTGCCCTGACATGCATAGGCCAGCTGCCAGCGCCAGAGAGTTCGACTCCTGACTGCCAACCGCAGATGCTGGCACTGCTGCAGCGGCGCCGCCTGCCGCTGCCACGGCCGCCAGCAGCAGCACAGCACAGCACAGCTGTGCAGCCGCTGATCGCCCCCTGAGCCGCTGCAGCCAGCACACGCGCACGACTCTCGCTGCGCACGGGACTGTCGATGCACACCCTGCGCAGCTGCTCAGCCGCACATGCCCACATGTCGCAGCAGCACATCATCTAAACCAATCATCTAGATGTTAGGCCCGCTCAGGTATGAGCCTGCATTGCCGCCGCCCTGCTTGCTGCCGCCGAATCGGCCCAGCATGTAAGGCCGTGCCGCCACCTCCTTCCCCAGCTCCACTGCGGCGCTCGGCGCGCGGCTGTTGTTGCGCAGCCCTGCCTTCTCCACGTCATTCTGCTGCCCCTTCTTGCTGAACTTGCGGCAGCAGGAGAAGCCGATGCGCAGCATATGCACCACAAACAGCGCTCCAAACAGCCCTGAGGTAGCCCAGCACAGCAGCACGACTGCGTTGCGCCACTCGCTGCCTGGGATGGCTGGCCGCGCGCTGTTGGCTGCCCTGGTGTGTGCGGCCGTGATGAATCCGGCCACTAGCCACCAGCCGCAGGCCAGTGCGGTGAATACAGCGTCCATGACCTTGCCACAGCCGCACATGTTGCAGGTGATGAGCTGCGAGGCAGCAGCAGCAGCGCAGGCGCAGCAGCGGCAGCAACATGGTTGGAGACACGAGGTGACTCAGCGACTGCGGTATCGTGTTGCTAGACATTTCAGCTGGCAGGGACGGCCCGTATGCATTGTGCTGCTGCTGACAACTGGTGCTATGAGCAACATGAGCTTATACTTGCGCACGTGCGAGCCCACTACCCTGCTGCCCACGCTGTGCTGCTGCTCACCTGCAGCAGGCCAATCAGGATGGTGAGCACGATGCTGACTGCTCCCACTGCATAGATGTAAGTGCAGACTGACATGTTCTTGGGGTCAGCACTGGCCAGGCAGAACTTTTGGTTGAGCTTCCACACATCCTGCAGGGACTGAACATTGCCCAGGTTGATTGCAGTGATCGCGATCACTGCCACCGCTGTTCCAGTCTGTAAGAAACAAGGCAGCAAGATCGGGTAAGTAAGTCGGAGAGTCTGAACTTTGTGTGAGTGGCGCTCCCACCTACCCTCCCTATGGCCTTCATGCTGCACACACAGCCCCAGCTTGTATATTCATGCAAGAATATTCGCATTATCTTGACCAGCAATATGAGCAGGTGGGAAGCTCGCTTAGGCCTTCGATTCCGAGGACCCGCGACATGCACGAGGTGCAGCATCGGAGTAAAGTGCTGGCTAGAACAACGCAGACGCCTCGCGCACCTGCAGTAGGCTAAGAACTGCAACCAAGCATGCCGTTGCCGCCCTCATGGTCGCCGCGGCAAACTATTGTTGTTGCACTGCTGCTGCTGCAAAGGAAGCAAGCGTGTAAGTGTGTCTCGGGATGTGCACAAACCAATTTGTAATAGCAGTCGCTCTATGAATCGTGCATGTGCTGCAGAAGGCAGCCACCATGACGAGCGTCAATAGTTACTAGCACTTGAGACCTCCAGGTGGGTCCCAGCCATCGCGAAATCACGTTCGCGCACAGTCATGTACCATAAAATCGCAACAAACAACTTTGACAACAGCAATAATTCGCCCAACCTCGTCCTGCAGTCATAAATCGCCATTTTGGCACTGCAGTACGGCCACACCTGCCACTCACCCTTGCACCTGCATGGTGCTGCCACCGCCAGGGCTAGGACAACAAAAATAGAACGCCAGCCATCATGTATGCACGATGCATGCATATGTAGTACCAGTCGCAAGGCAAGGCACTATGCTCAAAGCACTACAGTGAGGCTACAGAACTTCACAGACAATCCTGAAGCATGCAAGGGATGCATACTCCCGCCTTGGCAAGGCGGGTAATAGCAATGCCAGCCGCACCATGCACCCAGCACAATCCTAGCGCACGCTGTTGGTACGCTGCAGGCCCACAGCACGCAGCACTCTACTGTCAACCCCCAGCAGCACACATATGAGAAGCGCGCAAGAACAGCTGCCATACACATGCATCATGCTCATTTCGTGGCAAGTGACGCTGGACTCACAGACAGACAGGCAAGTGTAGCTCAAGCAACATTCCAACCTGAGCTGTGCCTACCAGGCCGGCATAGCAACTGGCATTGCCAGGCTGTACCCCAACAGCAGAGCAACACGACCAGTGGATAATGCAGAACTACCCCTGGCACCCTGACTGCAAGCTAATATGGGTTCCGCGGTGCGGGGCCCTGCAAGCGCACTTTGCATCAAACAACAGCACCTGACCGCCATGCACGACACAGTGACCAAATGGGCGCAAGCATGCATTGAATGTTTCGAGCAACAAGTGCCAGTGCTCTCAAGTTACTACCATGCACAACAGAGTGATGCGCTGCACACCCAGCCGCTGCTGTGGCAGCACCGCAGGCACAGCCGGGAACGTCGCACACACGCAAAGGATTTGCTTCGCATCATGATGGCGACTGCAAGCATTGCTAAACATGCATTCACGGCAGTTTTGAACGTCATTCTCCGATTGAAACCGTCTCAGCGATGCACTGTGGCGCACCAATCCTGGCGCCCGCAGTCCACCGCAAACTGTCCTTCCAGCCGGCCCAGCAAGTTGCTGGACTGGCCTTTTTTTTGCTCATCACCAGCACCAACAGCCAGAAAAAGTGGCAATTCGGCCACGCTGTGGCCAGATGCCAGCATGCATCCTCGCAATCATCCTAACTGTCATCATTCTACATGTATGGCACCCAGCCGCTGCTATACACCCATCCCCCCCTGCTGCTCAGAAAATGCATGGCAGCAGCAGAGCGGGCACCACTCTGCTGCTATGCCGCTGTCGTGCAGCCAGCAAGCAGCACGGACACGGCAACAGTGCTCGCTCCAAGCGCACATAAGCAACAACGCTGATGCGACAGCTCAACCTGCGTCAACCTGACCCAAGCACCCATCCAACAAGCCTGCAACCAGGCTCTTGCAAATAGCAGCTGCCACCTCATGTAGCTGCCTAGCGCGTGCGGCCTCATCAGGACAGCACCATGCAGCACAACTGCAAGTGCAGCAATCGCCATCAAAATCAAAATTTGTGCTGCTCCATGGCCTGCAGGCTGTGCAAGCCAGGCAGCACCAGCAGCAGCAGCAGCAGCAGCAGGCAGCTTGCGCTGTTCAAAATTGCAGCCAGAAGCCGCCAGAAGCCGAAAACTGCGCCATCGGTACCAGCAATTATCACCACCACCCCCATGCCAACCCTGCCACCATTGCCATGTCCTCCTCACCCTCGTAGCCGCCATCCTGTATGCAGGAGACAGGTCACCCACACGCCTGCAACTCCATTGTCCCCCCCCCCCCNNCCCCGCCCTCGCAGGCCCATCCACCTCCGTGCCTGCTGCCTCACACCACAACCAGAAAACAGCTGTGCACTCTGCCCAGCACACAGTCCTGTATGCAGGAGGCAGCACCACGACAGCTCAGCCCACATCCCCTGCCGCCAATGCCGACCCTCCTCCCCGCCCTGCCCCAGTCACCTCCCTGCCTGCTGCCTCATACCAAACCACCTTTGCTGTGCACACTGCCCAGCACACAACAGCCTGACAGACCCAGCACCACGCAATCACACCGCCTCACAAACATGGCCAGTCCCCACAACTGAGCAAACGCGCATGCCAGCCAGCCCCCTCAGCCCACATCTGCAGTAGCAGCAGCAGCAGCAGCAGCCCTGCCTTATGCCAGCCCACACAGCCCAGGCCCACCGCACACTGCTGCTCAGCAGCAGGTGCAGCGCTGTCACCAGCAGCAGCCACAGCAGCAGCAACAACCGGCCCGCCGCCGCCCACTGCTGCTGGTGCCTGCCAGTGCCAGCTTGTCTGCCCTGACTCATGCCAACCCACACAGCCTGCCCGCTCACCGCCGCAGCAGCAGCAGCACTGTCAGCGCCGCCTGAGCCGGCAGCAGCCGAGCCACCCCGCCCCAGGCCAAGCCTCACCACCGGCCGGCTCTTTACTGCTCAGCAGCAGCAGCGCTGTCAGCAGCAGCACCAGCAACAACCGGCCCGCCGCCGCCCACCGCCGCCACGCACTTGCTGATGGTGCCTGCCAGTGCCATCTTGTCTCCTGGCGCCACTCCCTGCAGGCCCACCACGCTCTTGGCCAGGCACGCCAGCCAGTCCAGCAGCGCCATGTTGCTGGACACCTGGAGGTGACACACAGCAGCAGGTTGGTGGGTCAGCTTGGTGAATCAGCTTGTTGGAGGAAGCCTGGCAGCAGGCCAGGCCAGCCTCCACCAGGCTGCTCCCGCCCTCCACCAGAATACATCATGCATCCCCCCCGTCCCCACAGCCTGCAGAGCAGGCTCACACAGCCCAACAGATGAAGAGCAGGCGCCCAAACACAGAAACGCCCTCCCTTGAAGCCACATGCTGTGCTGTTGCTACCGCCCAAGCAAACCCGCAGCTCTGCTGCATGCCAACAGCAGCCGCACCTGTGACGCCAGAAGCGCCTGCACGACACACTGCCCCACCAGGCTCCCCGGCAGTCTGACCCAGCCCAACCTAATGCAAAGCAGGCACCCAAAAACAAATCAACACCTCCCACAAAGCCACACGCTGCGCTGCCTGGCCGCCCAAGCACACACATCACGTTTGCAAGCAACAGCAGCCGCACCTGTGATGCCAGCAGCGCGCGCACCCGTGGGTCAGCCTCCACCAGGCTGCCTCCGCCCTCCACAGCGCCCCCAGGCTCCCCGGCAGTCAGCAGAGCCAGCTGCGCAGCAAGCTGCTCGTTGCGCCGCGCCAGCACCGCCAACTCAGCCTCCCTCAGCGCCAGCGCCTGCTTCGCTCCAGCAGCCACCTTCTCCGCTGCCGCTGCGGCTTCTGCTGCTGCAGCTTCAGCTGCTTGTGCAGCTTCCGCAGCGAGTGCGGCTTCAGCTGCCTTCGCTGCTTCTGCGGCAATCGCACCCTCTGCGGCGGCGCGCTTTGCAGCCTCTGCTGCAATTGCGGCTTCAGCAGCTGCCTTGCCTTGCTCAGCAGCTGTAGCCTGCGCCTCTGCAGCTTGCGCTGCCGCAGTGGCCTTAGCAGCTAGCTCCGTGGCTTTCGCTGCTTCTGCGGCACTCGTTTTCACGGCCTCACTGCGCTGCTGGTCCTCGGCTGCTGCTGCTGCTGCTGCCAGCGCCGCCACCACTTCTGCGGCCGCCATGGCGGCGCGGCTGTTGGCTGCTGCTGCTGCCTCTGCTGTCTCTGCTGCTGCCAGGGACAGCACCTCCTGCTCGAGTGCGGATACGCTGGCGTCGATGTCGCCCCGCGCTGCATCCAGCTGGCCACAAACCAGACCCATCTCGCCAGTGATGTCAGCCAGCACCTGCAGTACCAGCAGCGATAGGCGAGCATATGTCAGCAACAGGGTGCTGCGGCCAGTGCCGTGACGTCCGTGTATCCAGCATCTGTTTGGCGCCAGCAGCAAAAAAAGGAGCACAGAAGGAAGATGAAGCAGCAGGGCGGCATGTATGTCAGCAAGATGCTGGCGTCGATGTCGCCCCGTGCTGCATCCAGCTGGCCACACACCAGCCCCATCTCGCCAGTGATGTCAGCCAGCACCTGAACACAGGCAGGAAGCAAGAACGGGAAGAGGCATGTCAGCGTTGGGTAGCACAGGAGAAGCACATCAGCCCCATCTCGCCAGTGATGTCAGCCAGCACCTGCAGTACCAGCAGCGATAGGCGAGCGTGTCAGCAAGAGGGTGCTGCGGCCAGTGCTGTGATGTCCGTTTTCCAGTATCTGTTGAGGCCCAGCAGCAAAAAAGGGAGCATGGAAGAAAATGCAGGCTGCTTAGCACAAGTGACGGCGCTGCCGATCAGCCAACAACCAGTGCGCACTGCTGTCCCTGCACAACAAAACGCTGCAGCCGCACTCACATCGCTCATCAGCCCCACCAGCTGCGCTGCAGCAGCACTGTCAGCCGCCACGCTGCTGCTGCTGCTGCCACCAGGCTCCCCCTCATCACCCTGCAGGCTGGCCAGTGTACTCTGTGCATCGGCCAGCAGCCCTGCAAGGCCCTGCACATGCTGCTCTGCAGCCTCCAGGTCATAAAAGGCAGCTGCAAGCCTTGCGATGGTACTAGGAAGCATCTGCTGCAGTCCCAGATCGCAGCTAGCTCCTTCCATTTCAGGTGGAATCTCCAGGGCCAGGCCAGGTGGGGGCGAGGGAGGCTTGCTGCTGCTGACCAGCTTGGATTCAAAGGAGCTGATGCGCGTGCCGGCTGCCTTAAAAGTGTCTGGCAAAGGCGGCGCAGGCGGCAGCTCTGCTGCTGCTGCTGGGGCGTCCTTGCCGGCAGCGGTGGAAGCCGCGCCACTGCTGCTGCTGCTGCTGCTGGCGCTGGCGCCGGCATCAGCTGATGGAGCGGGCGCGTCTGTTGGAGCCGGCTTTGCGTCGGCTTTCGCGGCGCTAGCTGGCTTGGCGGGCGCAGCCTTGCTGCTGCTGCTGCTGCTGGGTGGTGCGCTGGGTGCCAGGCTGGCGCTGCGTGCTGCTGCTGCTGTTGCTGCTGTTGCTGCATCTGTGGTGGGTGCCTTGGCGCGTGCTGCTGGCGCGCTGTGGCTGCTGCTGACTGTGGGGTGGCTCTGCTTCACTGCAGAGTACTCGCCAAGCCTGCAGGACCAAACGACACAGCAACAGCGGCAGTTGACCCAGCTGCGCAGACGGAGAATGGGGCGTCTCACACGGTGCTTGCAATGCAGGTACGCCAATGGCGTGCCTGCTGCCCCTGAGCTGTGCGCAAAAAGGGTGGTATTGCATTGAAACTAAGCACACCTAGCCTTTATACCCAGCCCAGCTGCGGACCAGCTCTGCAGCTGGGCAATGCTGTCTCAACAGTGTCAGAAGCATCTGCTGACGCTGCTGACTGCCCCCATGCGATGTGCACCATTTGCATGCCCTGCACGCTCATAACTTACAGCTGCGCTGCCTCGGTGTTGACTGGCGTTGGCGTGGTCTTGCTCTTGCTCTTGGCAGCAGCGCGCTTGCCACTCCCAAAGCCGCGCTTTGCATAGCACACAACAGAGGATGCCCGCTGGCATGCCTGTGTGTGCAAAAACACAGTAATGGCAGTTGCACCAGTAGTCCAACGGAGATAGTCAAACACGTAAACAGCGGAAGCAGTACTCACCGCCTGTCTGCGCTGCAGGGAGAGCATGATCCTGTTGTGTTGTGCTGCTGCTGTGAGCACAGTCCGGGGTGCCTCAATTACGCCAGGACAATGCCTGCCCAGAACGTAGATATGTGAATCTGGTAGGGTGGCGTATATTTACCGCCAAAGAATGCAAATCAAGGACGATGCGGTCCCCGAGATAGGAGGGGAGATGAAACCGCAGCGGAAGGCATGCGCTATCAGCATGCAGCTTGAGCATTCAGCAATTGGATTCGAGATTCTTCAGCTGCAAGTGCATTAATGTTGCAAAGAGGACGTAAAACGACGTGTGACACTGGCATTGACACCCGGTCCGGCAGCTCGGACCAGCAGCTGCGCATTGCAAACGAATCGATTCGCTCGCTGACTAGCTTGATCTTCATGAACGTGTCGGTAGATCTCAGACGGTGTTGATGCGGAGCCTGACTGATGGCTTGGACAGAGAGAACGCGACGGAGATCACTGTGTGATTGCAATTAAAACATTATTACTGTCTGCAAACTAAACGTTACGGTCAATATCTTGCAGGCGACTGTGCGCATTGCATACAGTCACCTGTTGGTGAGACCCCTCACCAACAGTGGTTGGTGAGCCTGCTCACTTGACATCAATCATGCTGCTACGACATGGGCACCACTACGTGCAGCTTCCTCCTGTTGCATGTATGCCCAAAGCAGCAGCTGGCGGCAGCAGGCAGCTGCTCTCTCGGCCCTGCAGCAGACACCTTCTCTTGAAACCGCTGCAACGGCCTGCCAGCAGCAGCAGGCAACTGCTTTGTGTACAGGCAAAGGTAAGATACCCTTGCTGTAATGGACCCACCGTTGGTATAGCAACAGAATTGCCATGCCATTAGCAATGGTTGACTGCTGTTTAAGCTTGCTTGCTGAGTCAGCGTGCATTCCTGCAAGCAGCTGGCTTGCCTGCTGGGGAGGCTGTCATGACACAGCTGCTGTGCTTGCTGCGACCGAAACATGCAACCTGGCTGCATTGCAGGCGGGCCGTGACGCGGCAGCGCCTGAGCAGCAGCAGCAGCAGCAGCAGCAGCCAGCTGCAGCTGCCAAGCAGGTGAAGAAGCTCAAGCAGCTGACAGCGCAGCAGCAGCAACTGGCTGCTGCGCGCGAGGCAGCAGCAACTGTAGCACAGCAGCAAGCAGCCGCGCAGCCGCAGCAACCAGCGGCAGCCTTAAAGCAAGTCAAAAAGACGCTTGCAGCAGCAGCAGCAACAGCCGCAAAACAAACACCCAGTGAAGGAGCCAGGCAGCAGTTGTCCGGCCCTCCGCCAGCCTCTGCAGCCTCACAAGCAGCACGCTCAGCAGTGAAGCAAGTCAGGAAGCGTCTGGGGCAGCTACGGCAGCAGCAGTCAAACTCACAGCAGCAGCAGCAGCAGCTAGTGCCGCATGTGCCGCTGTTTACTGGTGGGCTGGTGCCGCGGGATGGCGGTGGTGTGGCGCTGCTGCTGGCTGCTGGGCTGGCGGTGGTGGGCGCTGCGCGGCTGCTGGTGGGACTGCTGATACAGCCCAGCAGGGCACAGAGGTGGGTGTGGTGAAAGAAGAGCAGCACCCAGCATCAATTTGCAGCGATTGACGATGTGTGGTTGTGGGGTGTCAGCAGCGGTTGCGTGGTGGTGCTGGATGCTGGGTGAGTGCTGGTCAGCAGCAGATGGCTGTTTTGACGGCAGCGGCGTTGCGCTGCTGCTGGGCTGCGCTGCTGCTGGCTGCTGGGCTGGCGGTGGTGGGCGCGGGGCGGCTGCTGGCGGGACTGCTGACACAGCCCAGCAGGGCGCAGAGGTAGGTGGGGTGAAAAGAGCAGCACTCAGCATCAGTTTGCAGCTGAGGGCGACGTGTGGTTGTGGGGGTGTTAGCAGCGGTTGTGTGGTGGTGCTGATTGCTGGGTGAGTGCTGGTGAGCAGCATATAGGCCGGCTTGCACAGCAGCAGGTGGGTGCTGTGATGGCAGCAGCGTGCGCAGCTTATTCGTTTTCAAGTTGCCTGTTGGGTCAGCAACCTGACCACCTGCTGCTGCTGCTGCTGCTGCTGCTGCTGCTGCAGGGCTGTGGCTGACCGCAGCCACCTGCAAAACCTAGCTGCTGCTGCTGCTGCTGCCGGGCCTGGCAGCCTGCTGTCGCTGCCAGCCCCGCTGCTGGGTGGTGCACTGGAAGAGGTGATAGGCTTGTGCCTGTTGACGTTGTCTATTGGGTCAGCAACTAACTGTCTTTCTGCTGCTGCTGCTGCTGCTGCTGCTGCTTCTGTTGCAGGGCTGTGGCTGACCGCAGCCACCTGCAGAGCCTAGCTGCTGCTGCTGCTGCTGCTGCTGCTGGCCCTGGCAGCCTACTGCCACTGCCTGCCCCACTGCTGGGAGGTGCACTAGAAGAGGTGGAGCAGCACCGCCTGGGGCTGGCAGGGTTCAGGGAGCAGCTAGAGCACCTGGCGAGAGATGCGGCAGCAGCGCAGCAGCAGCTGGCGGCCTCTCTGCAGGACAGTGAGAATGACCTGGCAGCAGCACTGCAGGTGAGGCAACGGGCACTACAGGTTGGGTAGGTGGGTGGGTTGGTGGGTAAGAGGGGAGGCTTGGCTGGCCCCACTGCTGGGAGGTGCACTGGAAGAGGTGGAGCAGCACAGGCTGGGGCTGGCAGGGTTTAGGGAGCAGCTAGAGCACCTGGCAAGCGATGCGGCAGCAGCGCAGCAGCAGCTGGCGGCTTCACACTGCAGGACAGTGAGAATGACCTGGCAGCAGCGCTGCAGGTGAGGCAGGGGGAGGGCTAGGGGGGCCTAGCGGGCGGC
>RWJK01001969.1:98524-110933 GCA_004335835.1 Scenedesmus sp. ARA3
CTGCTGCTGCTGCTGCTGCTGCTGCTGCTGCTGCTGCTGCTGCTGCTGCTGCTGCCGCTGCTAGGTATGAGGAGCGGCTGGCTGGCGCTGCTGCCAGGCTGAGTGAGGCTGCAGGCGAGGCTGCAGGCATCACACAGCAGCTGACGGCGCTGCGGGTGAGCCGCTACTTGATTTTGATTTGATAGATCTACAGCTGATCTCACCATTGACAGTGCAACACGTCATCATGGCTTGTTTTCCAGTAGGTGAAGTAGTTTCAGCATACAAGTAGCTGAACGTGGCAGTGGGAGAGGGGGGGTGTGCCTGGGAGCGCTGGCCTGACTGTGCTCTGTGCCTGCGCCTCTGCTACTGCCGGCTGCCCTGCCATGGTGTGCTGCTTCCAGGCGCTGCTTGAGGAGTGTGCTGCCGCCCTGGCCGACCTGAAGCTGGCGGCCTTATTAGCTGTGTTGCTGTCCTCAGCTGACACTAATCTGTGTTGCTTGCTTTGCTGCTGCCTGCTGCCTGCTGCCTGCTGCCCGGGCGCTGCTTTGGGAGCTGTCTACTGCCTGAGCCAGCTGTGTTCACCTTCCTGCTTGACCGTGCTCTGAGCCGCGCTGTGCCTGCTGCCCTGCCTTTGTGTGCTGCTGCTGCCAGGCGCTGCTTGAGGAGCGTGCTGCTGCCCTGGCTGGCCTGAAGCTGGCAGCAGAGCATATGCTGTTGATTTGCCGCCCCTGCTGCCTGACAGTGCTCCTAAGCAAAACATTACGCCTGATTGAAAGCTGCGTTGCTGTCATGTGTTGCCTCACTGCTGTGCTGCAGGCGCTGCTTGAGGAGCGGTCTGCTGCCCTGGCTGGCCTGAAGCTGGCAGCAGAGCATATGCTGTTGCTGTGTTGCCCCTGCTGCCTGACAGTGCTCCGTCGCTGTGCTGACGCCGCGCTACCGCCTGCACTGCTGCCCCGGGAGGCCTGACCGCGCTCTGCCTCTGCGCCTCTGCCACTGCCTGCTGGTCTGCTATCCTGTGCTGCTGTCGTGTGCTGCTGCCAGGACCGCGCTGACCCCTGCTGTCATGTGTTACCTCACTGCTGCTGTCAGGCGCTGCTTGAGGAGCGTGCTGCTGCCCTGGCCAGCCTGAAGCTGGCAGCAGAGGCCACACTGCTGAGGGCGGGGGAGCTCATGGCAGCAGCACAGCAGCGCCTGGACGCAGAGCAGGCAGCAGCAGCAGCAGCAGCAGCAGCAGCAGCAGCAGGATCTAGCAGCAGCAGCAGCAGCAGCAGCAGCACGTTGCGGCCGCCAGGCGGCAGCAGTGGGGAGGCTGCAGTGCTGTTTGTCGGGCAAGCACCAAGCGATCAGCAGCAGCAAAGCAAGCAGGCTGCGCAGCCAAGCAGCAGCAGCAGCAGCAGCAGCGATGCTGCAGACGATGTGCTGCTGCTTGCGCAGAGGCTGCTGGACGAGGGTATGGGGGCACTGCTGGGAAGCAGCAGCAGCAGCAAAGACAGCAGCCAGGAGAACGGCAGCAGCAGCAGCAGAAGCGGCAGCAGTAGGTCATCTACACCAAGCGGAAGCGCTGTCTCTGCTCCAAACACCGCTCTGCCGGCTGTAGTAGCAGGCGCAGCAGCAGTCGCCACGCAGCCGCGCGCCGCACCTGCAGCAGTCAAGCCCAGCCGCCGCCGGCAGCAGCAGCAGCACTTGCGGCTTCGTGCTGCTGGTGTGAGTCTGCCACACCCAGCCAAGGCCAAAACAGGCGGCGAGGATGCATTTTTCATTAGCAGGGCAGGCTGTGGCGGCTTTGGTGTTGCGGATGGTGTTGGCAGCTGGGCAGCGGACGGTGTGGATGCTGCTGCATATGCTGGGGGCTTGATGGCTGCTGCTGCTGATGCGGTGGAGCGCTCTGGGGGCGGCGAGGGGCCCCGCGAGGTGCTGGCGTATGCGCAGGTGGGGTGACAGAGTTGTTTAGCGCTAGTTGCCTTTGCTGCATTGAATGCATGTTGGCGTACGCGCAACTGGGAAAACGATAGGCAGTAGGTGGGGGCCGAGGGCCCGCGCAAGGTGCTGGCGTACGCGCAGGTGGGACAAACATACAGAAGTGATGAAAAAGAGATGCAGAAAACAGAACTAAGCGCTTTGCGCTTGTTGAGTCGATGCATGATGTGTGCACATGCAGCTGCATGTAGCAGCAGGCATGCATGCTGACAGGCGGCACGCACTTTTGACGCCCCGAGTCCGCCTGCAGAAGCACACGGCAGTGCCAGGCAGCTGTGCAGCGCTTGTGCCTAGCGGCGTAAGGCTTGCAAACCCCTGCCACACTTGCGCCCTGCACTGCCTTGCCCTGCGCTGCCTGTTGTGCATGCAGAAGCACACGGCCGTGCCAGGCAGCTGCACTGCGCTGGCAGCGCAGGTGCTGCAACGCCCTTGAGATGCTACCTCACTTGTATGCTGCCCGACCTGCCCTGCCCCACCTGCCCCGTTGTCTTTGTGCATGCAGAAGCATGTGTGCCAGGCAGCTGCACAGCGCTTGTGCCTGGCAGCGTAAGGTTTTCAAACCTCCTGCCTCACTTGCGCCCTGCGCTGCCTTGCCCTGCGCTGCCTTGCGTGCATGCAGAAGCACACGGCTGTGCCAGGCAGCTGCACTGCGCTGGTGGCGCAGCTGCTAACCTCTTATGATGCTCCCTCACAGATGATGCCGGGACCCACTTGTAACTGTCATGCTTTAATGCGTGCAGAAGCACACGGCCGTGCCAGGCAGCTGCACTGCGCTAGTGGCGCAGCTGCGGCCTTCTTCGCTGCTGGAGGTGTGCCTGGTGGGGGATGTGGGGCTGCGGCTGATACGAGGTGGCAGAGTAACAGCAGCAACAGAGGTGCGCGGCGCTTGGCAGGCAACGGGGTTGTTGCTGCAGTTGTACTCGTGTCTTGTGCATGCACCGCATCCTGGAGCCACACATACACTGCACCGGGTGCGTGCGTGGCTGATTGTCTGCATACATAGCGCCCTCTGCTGTGTTTGAGGTGTGCCTGGTGGGGGATGTGGGGCTGCGCCTGATACGCGGCGGAGGGGTCACAGCAGCAACAGAGGTGCGGCAAAGCGCAGCACGGCTACAAGGTCATGAGGCCATGCGTGCTTGTTTGTGCGCCATCGAAAGCACTGCGTTTTGAAGCCACACACGCACAGGTGCACCAGTGACCCTCTGTATACATAGCGTCCTCTGCTGCATTGGAGATGTGCCTGGGTGCGGATGTGGGGCTGCGGCTGATACGGGGTGGAAGGGTCAGCAGCGACAGAGGTGCGGCGCGGCTGGCAGCATGGTGTGACTGCGGTTGCATCTGTCACATGCGGACGCGTTGCCGATGCCTGTATGCACAACTGCCTAAGTAGCACAGGATACCCTGCAGAAGCTGGCAGCAGCGGCTGAAGAGGCTTTGCTGCACGCTGCATCTTTGCCCCGCAGGTGCAGGAGCACGCATGCAACACACCTTACCAGCTGCACCTGGCACCTTGCACACCCATAGCACCCCACGCAGCCCTCCAGGATCTATGTACAACATTTGTGACTGGCTGTTGTTGCCCCCGCAGGTGCAGGAGCACTCGTTTGATACCCCATATCAGCTGGGCCACCTGGGGCTGCCTAGCTCTGACACAGCAGCACTGCTTGGATGCGTGTGCTGGCATGGCTGTTGTGCCCCACATCACCTTGCGATCAAACCAGTCCAAAGGAATCAAATATTCTGCTTGGCCGCTGTGTGTCTGCAGGTGCAGGAGCACTCATTTAATACCCCATATCAGCTGGGCCACCTGGGGCTGCTGCCCGGCTCTGACACAGCGGGCATGGGCCTGGGCTACAGCCTGGCGCTGGCTGCTGGTGACGTCATCATTGCCGGCAGTGACGGGCTGTGGGACAATGTGTGGGACGATCAGCTGGAGGCGCTGGTGCAGCAGGGGCTAAGGTAAGGAGGAGGGGCTGATATTGTTGATATGATTTCAGGTGTTATCCTCAAGTGTGTGACGACCAGCTGGAGACCCTGGTTGCTAGCGGGCTGCGATGAGAATTTGGCGCATGGGACATTGCTGTGTTGTGTAATCATTTGTGGGCCTGGGCTACAGCCTGGCGCTGGCTGCTGGTGACGTCATCATTGCCGGCAGTGACGGGACAATGTGTGGGACGACCAGCTGGAGGCGCTGGTGGCGCTGGGGCTGCGGTGGGTGCTTTTTCTTACAAGCTGGGATGAAGGGGGTTGATTGTGTCAACTTTTTTCCAGAGACGTGTCGGACAAAGTGTGGGACGACCAGCTTGAGGGGCTGGTGGCGGCTGGGCTGGGCCCCGGGGTGAGTGCTGCTTGTTTCTTTGCGGCGAGATCAAGGAAGCGGTTTGAAATATCCGCTGTTATTTATTGGATTGGGGACGACCAGCTGGAGGGGCTGGCGGCGGCTGGGCTGCGGTGAGGGGAAGGATCTGACGTCGTTCAGACTACTACATGTGTGTTCAGGTGTTTGACGAGCAGCGGGAGGCCCTGATTGCAGACGTGCTGCGATGAGGGCTTGGGGCATGGGACTCCCATGCCACGAAGCGTCATGGAAGCCCGCATGCAACCAGGGCCTCCCGCTGCTAGTCAAACACCTAAAAACACATGCAGTGTGACGTTGCTGTGTGTGTAATCACTTGGGCTACAGCCTGGGGCTGGCTGCTGGTGATGTCATCATTGCCGGCAGTGACGGGACAACGTGTGGGACGACCAGCTGGAGGCGCTGGTGGCCCAGGGGCTGTGGTGGGTGCATTTTTTACAAGCTGGGATAAAGGGGGTTGATTGTGTCAACTTTTTTCCAGAGACGTCTGGGACAACGTGTGGGACCAGCTAGAGGGGCTGGTGGCGGCTGGGCTGCGGTGAGTGCTGCTTGTTTCTTTGCGGCGAGAACTAGGGTGGGAGGCGGAGGCACAGTTGGTTGTGTGATGACACGTCTTTGTCAGAGTAGGGACGTCTTCGTCAGAGTAGGGACAGCTCAGAGCGTGCACGGCAAAGGAGCGGCGAGCACAGCTTGAAAGCGCCTTGTGTGGTGCAAGCCGTGCATGCTGCTGCCCTCTGCACATGCTGCGCGCTGTTGCCAGCCTCACGGCTGTTTTCCCTGCCTGCTGCGCTGCCGTTGCAGGCATCTGCCGCCCTCTGCTGCCGCCTGGGATGCTGCTGCTGCTGCGCGGCTGGCTCGCTCTGTCGCTGAGGTGGCTGCTGGCCAGGCTGCTGATAGTAACTTCAGGAGCCCTTGGGCGGTAGAGCTGGCGGAGCGCATGCCACAGGTGAACTTTGGAGGGGGTGGGGCTGATTTGGAGGGTGTCTGTGCAGTACAGCCCATCATGCAGTCTATTTCTGAGGTGGCTGCTGGCCAGGCTGGTGACAGCAATTGCAGGAGCCCCTGGGCGGTGGAGCTGGCGGGGCGCATGCCGCAGGTGAACATGTGCTTGTTTTGGATTTGGTTTGATGGAGCGCTTGTCAAGGGCAGGAGGTCATGTGGGCTTGGTTGCAGAACTGCGCAGTGGCTACGGCAGCGGCCTTGTTTGAGGGAAGGTTGCTTGGGCAGCAGGTTTCCTTTGCGGTCTAATGCTGAGATGGCTGCTGGCCAGGCTGTGGACAGCAATATCAAAAGCCCTTGGGTGGTGGAGCTGGCGGAGCGCGTGCCACAGGTGGGCATGTGCTTGTGCCTGTTTGTGTTGGCACTGTTCCTTTCTTTGTTCAAACAGTCACCCTCACCCTGCAGTGGGTGGGCGGGCAGGCGGCCCTGGTGTGGGCGTCTGTGTCGTAGCTGGCTCCTCATGCGATCTGCCAGTTGGTGTGGTGTGGCCTGAGCTGCTTGCTAGCAGAAGCAGTGTGGGCACTCCAGCGCATTAGCAGGATGAGGAGCGCGAGCTGTAAGCTGGTGTGGTGTGGCCCCCGGACTGCTAGCAGAAGCAGTGTGAGCACACCACAAGGGTGTAAGCATAAGAATGCTTGTTACAGTCGGTGTCACGCAAAGGCATATGCAAAGTGCAATGCATTGCAATGAGCACTCCAGGGTGTTTGCAGGGTGAGGGCGGCTGAGGGGCCTGGCCAATGCCAGAAGCGCTTGCAGCTGCAGGTGCGGCTGCAGCAGTGTCGCGCTGTATGCGTGGCTGTTGCACTTTGCATTGAACCATACCCGCTGCTGCCGCTGCTGCTGCTGCCGCCGCTGCTGCTGCTGCTGCTGCTGCTGCTGCTGCTGCTGCTGCTGCGTCTGCAGGCGCAGGGCCTGATGTCGCGCCTGTTTGGCCCGCGCGGAGGCAAGCCTGACGACATCACAGTGGTGGTGGCGCTGGTGGCGTGATGACGCGGCAGGCCCCACGCAGCAGGCTTGTGTCATCCCTGATGCGCTTTTCTACATGCATGGCTGCATTCAGGGCAGCTAGTCGGGCGCTTTCAAGGGATGTTTTGCATCTTACTGCTGTGACAGGTTTGTCAGGCGGTAACAATATATATGTGCTGCGATTTAGGCTTGTTAAGCAGCGTGTAGGGCAGCTGCATGCTGCAGCAACTGGCTGGGAGCTGCATGCAGCTGCTGCGGCTGCTGCTGCTGCGGATGCACCGGCCGCTGCGCACAGCTATATGTTTGAGATGCTGTGTCACTAGTGTTGTATTGTTAGGCAGTGAGTTGTGCGAGTGCAACAAGTGAACCCTTTTTGGCCTCCAGTTTTGGTCGGCGGCTGCTGTTGTTGCTGCTGCTGATTGACAGCCAGCAGCAAAGCAAGCTGGTGCATTTTGAAGCTTGGCAACACCGTTGTCCTTTTTGCATGTTGTTTGGCTGCGGGCTTGTGCCCTGTGCTGTGGTGTTGTCGTGATGATGATTGTCATGATGATCAGCATGATATCACCCTAAATTGTGGCCACCACACAATTTTGAAGTTGCTTTGGGTGGGTCCTGCAGTGCTTGGGAGTGGTCTGGTTATTACATTTGAACTGCCGCTTAGCAGTTGGTTACGGATACTAGTAAAAGCGAGTATGGCAAATGACAGTCATTCCGTGTAGCTCTGCTCAAGCAGCACAGCGTGCGTCGCAGTAGCTCAGTTATCGATAAACCTTCTAACAAAAATTACAGGATTTTTTCTAAAAATAGTAGCAGCCACAGACCGAGATATCCAGGACTTTAATTTCTGTACCTTGCACACGATGTCCGCAAATGCATTCAAATAATCCGGACTCAGCAAAGGCAACAAAGTGCAATCGCTTTTACTGCAGGAGGACGCCTGTGACAGGCACACCAGCAACACAAACCTGATTTTCACTTGGTTGTGACCACCTACGCAGTTGTACACCGCAACCATACGCTTCATAAAGATCTTTATTATGTTTGTTATAATAAAAAAATTCGGCAACGATGTACAGAGCGCAATCAAAAAAGAACAGTATTGCAACCACTCACTGACATGCCATGATGTGGAGGATCATCAGCGCCCATGAAGTGCCGTGCTGGTGAAACATTTCTTTTCTTTAACAGAGGCTTCTGACGAAGAAACTTCCTGCTGTGCTGATTCTGCCCGCTTCGTTTCGGTAACAGCCCGCAAGTCGTAAGCTGTTCTCAACAACAAGCTGCTCGTTTGCAATGTTTAAGATAACATTACTTTGATAAAGGAGCCGTAATGTCGCACACAGCCGCGCCTGGCCCGTTGTCGCCACGCTTACGCACACATCCGTACGCAGAAATGGGGCCACAAGCCGTGAAGGCCATTCGATGCAGGGCCCGGCAAACACACAAAGGAAGCATATCATGGGTCTTTCCTCAATGAAAATAATGGGAAGCCTGTTTAGACTAAATGTGTAGGCTTGCAGCCCAGCAACGATGTCACCGCAGCCATGGCAGCTGCAGCAAGGTCAGCTGCCAACATTACAGCAAAGCAACTCAAACGCCTGGTGCATCAGCAACTGCTGCTGTCGCATCCTTCAGCCACAGTCAACATCAACCCTGTCCTTGCCACGCAGTGGCATCTTGTGCCTGTTGGTAGCCAGCAGTTAGTCCAGTGAGTCAAAAGGCTTTTGCAAATGCTGGCACAGCTTTGGTACCCACCCTTGGTGCACACTGACAGCTAATCATATCAGTATCTAGAGTATCGGTATCTATAGTATCGCTAGGATCCGTCCAGAGCTGAGGCTGGTTGCTGTTAGCAGTGGCATAGGGCAGCACCCACTGGCAGAGCAGCAACCAGCTATCCAAATCTAGCGTGGCTGGCTGCAGCCGGGTAGTACTAGTGTTGCCTGGCGCCATGTGTGCCGCTTCTGCATGCGTTGGTGAATTCCTTCGGCGGCATTGAGGGTACATTATGGCTCGAGTGCGCGGCAACTGTAAGCATATGCAGCACGCATTTTGTGCGCAGCGGGGGTTGTGCTGCACAACTTGTGCAGCAACTGCTGCAGTACTACGGATTTGCGGGCTTCACCACGATGTGCGTTAGTCCCTGTGAGTTGCTGTGTGTAAAATTTATAGATGTACAGCTGTAACATGGCCTTCAACACGGTGTTACATGGCCATTGAACATGCCATGTCGCTTTGCCTGCATGGCCGCCTACTCGGAGCATCAGTTCTGGGGCAGCACATATGTAGCACATCAAGGAGCCATATCAAACCATCATATGTAGGAAAGTTCGCATACTGCTCATCAGTGTTGACGGAACTCAAGGCAAATTTTGGCTTTTCATGCGGAGCCCGTCACTGCCCTGCTGCAAATGCATAGTGAAGTGCCAATACGACCGGAGCGACACACGGTGCAAGACTGCCAGCAGTTTTCACCACACATTAACCATGAATACAGAACATAAAACAAGCATGAGTTTTATGCGAGCTCATCTGGGCAGTGCGTGCCGCAGCGCGCCGGTGTGCAAGCTTCGCACTGCCCTTTGCGCGGGCTGTATATCATACCAGTATTTTGCAAGGCAAGCGAGAAAGTGGTGGTGGCATTTGACGGCGAGTTCAGCAGAGCCCACAGTCGGCATTGTAGCGAAGCACCTGGTTGTTCGCTATATAATTCAAACCCTCAAACGATTAACAGTACTACAAGTACATTAATTATCATGCGAGCATCTTGGCGCTGTCGCCCAGCCTTCTGATTAGGGCCGACGTGGCCGGACTTGGAGCGCACATTTTAAATAGTGTATTTCATACGAGTATACTAACGATAAACAAAATTACTATGGTGCACGAAGGTGCCTCCGTCTTCATCCATGGGCAGTGACAGTGCTCTACAGGCCCCACTTGCCAGTGGGCAATTGCAGTTGCCTAGGCACTGACAGGCCTGCCAGGCCTCCTGCAGTGCGACTTGCACAAGCCTTGAAGGTACCACAAGCCTAGACACGCATGTACAAGTGACAAGAGGTGGGCTTGCAAGGCCTAATGCTTGCTCATCAAACCTGAAGCATCCGCCAGCTGTAGCTTTAGCACACCACACCATGTACACAACATGGTGTAGTACACGATACGGTGTGCTGAGGCTGATAACAGGGCGCCTTTTTAAGTGCGCACACACATCATGGTGTAGCATACATGTGCCTGCATGAACAGCCCAGTCAGAAGCACCAGGCCTCCTGGTCGGCCGACTTGGACGGGGGTCTTCTGGTAACCAGACGCTGGCAGCCTTGGCTAATAATAATAATAGTCTTCTTGTAAGCCATACCTTGTCATCGGCATCGGCAACGCTGGCAGCCTTGGCTGAAGGTGCGCAGCTATGCATTTACGATACCAAGGTCCCTTGGGATCCTGGAGCCATATAAAGTCGCACGTGCCGTGCCCGTGCCTGGCCAGGCTAGGCAGCGCTGCAGCCGGCCACAACATCACATGCTGCACCAGCCTACTGCAATGTGTGTTACCTGACATTCTTTGTATAGCCTAGGCGGACCACCACACTTCCAAGGCTGGCACCACTCTAGTCATTGACAGAGAGCAATCTTTGTGCACGCAAGCAGCTGTGAACTTCACAGTTTGAGTCAAGCGCCTCATGAACTTCATCCACAAACGCGCACTGGCTGCACAAGAGCTCGAGGTCCTCTTAGAAGAACCGTCCCAGGGGAGAGCAAGCCATCACCGTAGAGTGCATCACTCGGTGCCAGCGGCTGACCTGGCCTAAGAGCCTAGCTATAGCTAGGTGAAAGGCCGACGCCAATGTTGCATCCTGCCGTTTGCTCATCACCATGTCACCAACCAAGCCATAGCAATGACGCCAACGGCCCCGCGGGGCCAGCTGCTTGTGGCGTGCCAGCCTGGTGACAGTGTCACCCATTGGGTGCCAGTCAGCAACTGGCTGGGTGGGCCAGCGCCAGTGGCCTGCACTGCACTGAGCCAGTGGCTGCAGCCACCTGCATGGTGGTGTGATGGCCACGTGCTGCGCCCAGGCTGACTAATCTACAGTGCCATGAGATGGTGAGCCGTCAAACATACGGCAAAGCTTGCGCAACATGCGGGGCTGGGGTGCAGCCACTCCTGCAGTGGACCACGCGAGTGTTCAAAGTCCACAACAGACAAGCATGGACTAAAACGAGTGCCCTGACAAAAAGAAAGAGGAGCTATACAACACCTGCCTAATGCAAGGCGGAAGTCACACACCAACTCGTTGAACCACACTGTGGTTCTGACACCAACAAAAGTGTGCATACAGGGCTATACAAATGCCTGCTGAACACACAGTTGCTGTGTGCGGCTTGCAGTTCAGTCGAAATCATGCATGACAAGAGAGACATCGCAAGCACACATGGGCTGTCACCCACCCGTGAGCACAGGCTGCAGTGCTGTGGGAATCAATGCTGTACAACTGTCCAGTAAACGCGCAGCATGTTGCAGCTCACGTGAGAGGTGGGTGAAAGCACAAACCCCGTGCAGACACAGATGGCCCGCCTAACTTATTGCATGTCATTTCGTAATTTCTAAAACTGTCAGCTGCAGACAACACTGCTGTTGCCGGTGCGTCACTCCTGCACATTGCGCAACAGCATGGCATTCGGGGTCCAGTACAGCTGCGCACAGCAGCAGTGCAAAGCTGCTGCCAGCAACCACAAACAAACTTCTGCCACATCCTCTACACACCCAGCTGCATACTCGGCAGCGGCAGCTGAATGCGCTGTCAACACAAGTCAGATAACCAATCAATCAATGTTTATCATCCTGCAACTCAAACATGCATGTGTTGATATAAGCTTGATAACAGCAAGGGTCAGCGCAATCCCTGAGTCATTTGCATGACACCCACGCAGCTGCTGTGCCCTGCACCTGGCTGTATGCTGTGTCTCACAGGCACATCACAGCAGGTGTGTTGCCAGCCTGGCAGCTGACAAACCAGCCGTGCATGCCCTGCCCTTCTGACACTACACTGCAACAACACACCTGATCTGCGCATTAATGACAGCTGAGAAGGTCACACACTTGAGTAGTGCCACTTGCTGCAACTCCCGCTGCTTTCAACTACAAACGGCAACAACTGCTAACACTACTGGCTCCTGCCTGCAGGCGTCCCCCGTAGTAGCTGCACTGCCGGTGTCACAGCGTACTTTACGCGCGCGCGCGGGGCTGCAGGTGGCAGCGGATGCCGTGCGTGCCAGCCGACTGCAGCGTGAGGTGTGTGCTCTCGCGGCTGCGCACGCCCTCGCGGCCGCCCATCTCTGGTGTGAGCTCGATCGTGAAGTTGGCGCACAGCTTGACCAGCAGCGTCATCACCTCCATCTTGGCCAGGGACTGCAGCAGCAGCAGCAGCAGCAGCAGCAGCAGCAACAGCAGCAGCAGCACACAAGACATGTTACAGCGTGAATTGCGTGACGTAATAGTTCGCGCACAGCTTGAGCAGCATCGTCATCACCTCCCATGTTGGCCAGAGACTGCAGGTGAAGGCGCGATAGGCCAGGGGCAGCCAGGTCACATGCGGCAGTGTGGGACCGTGAGGATTTTAGAGGCAGCAGCACTGCACATGCACTTAACTGCGACTCCCCTGCACGGCACAAGCTGCCGAAGATGTCTGCACGGCAACAGCAATGGCTGAGGATACCCTACTAGTGCAGCACTACTTCAGTCACCCTTGAGCAACAGCCCCAGCCACCGCGTGCACGCACCTGCCCCACGCAGTTGCGCGGCCCCTCGCTGAAGGGCATGAAGGTGATGCCGCGCTTGCTGCTGCTCGCGGCCGCCGCCATGTCGCCTGTCGCTGCTGCGGCGTCCCTGCTGTTGTACACGTACGTCTCAATAGGCACGTCCAGCCAACGCTCCGGGTTGAAGAGCTCGGGCTTGTCCCAGTTGTGGATGGTGTTCTGAATGGCAAAGAGGGGCGTGCCCACAATGGTGCCTGCAGGGATGGTGTAGGGGCCCACCCTGGTCACCTTGGTGGGCTCCCTGCAGAGGTGCACGAGTGGCAGCAGCAGCAGCAGCAGCAGCAGCAGCAGCAGCAGCAGCAGCAGCAGCAGCAGCAAC
>RWJK01001970.1:353-41326 GCA_004335835.1 Scenedesmus sp. ARA3
TCGCCTGCCACCATAACGACTGGTGCGTTCATGTACAGCCAAGCAACCCAAACGCACACGCATCATCAACTCGACACCACGTGTAGGCGCCCCAGACCGCAAAAAAGGCCTGACCCGCTTAAACGTAATAACATCAGCATGTTTAGGGTGCACATGCGTGATGTAACTCAACAAAGTGGAATGCTCCAGCGATTCACACATTATCCTATCTGCATGCAACTTCTTGATCTGCCCTGATTGACTGCACGCATGTGCATGCATGCAAGAGGCGTTCTAGATGCTTGCATGCACCACGGCAATTAGACAGTGCACAAGCTAGAAAAATTGCAATGGTCCCAAAACGGCACCGCTGCAAGAGATCAGCAATGCTTGCATTACATTACATTACATTACATTACATGCTCCACTCAAATGCTTGCAAATGTGTGGCCACTTTGATTCTATAGCATATTATGTATGTGCTGAGTGGTGGATGGAAAATTTCCCAAGAGATGCAGGCACCACACCTTGCCATGCAGCTGCAGGCAGGTGGTCACCGTGAATTGATCCAAATTGTGTTACACTTGACACGCTGCTTTATGTACCACCTGCAAAGCACAGAACCATCACTATGACCCAATGTAATGGCTGATCAGCCCTGCCCACGCACCTGTTGGTTCTTTCAGCTGCAATTCGTTACCCTCCCGCGCGCTCCAAAGCTCCAGCGCCTCACTCTGCGAGGCAGCCGCAATGCCTTCCTCGCTTGCCGCATCGCGTGTGTTTGCTGCCACCGTGAGCACAGCGTCCGTGCGCATTGCAGGCACAGAGCCAGCGGCAGCAAGTGCGCGGCGCCGGTTGTGATTGGCTTGTGAAGCTAGCCCTTCATCCATACTCGCCATGGGCAGCTATGCTGACCGTGCACTGGCGGTTGACCCCTTGCGGGACGTCGCAGTGCCATTCGATGTCTCCTGGAATGCATTTGCTGGCTGGTTTGCAACGACATCAGCGGACGCAAGGCATGCCGACATGACTTCCGTCGAGGCGTCGCAGAGCCCTCTTGGAGGTCTGACAAGCGCCAGAGTTCCGCGGTGCTGATCTCGGGCCGGTTGCGGGCCATGTACACCGAGAACGCAGCCATGTCGCAGCTCTCACTGCGCCGTTTGCTTAACTCGGCTTCGACAGCTGCATGGTTGTCGTCGAGGCGCGTGAGGTGCACTAGCAGGCCCCGTGCACGCTTGGCTGCTAATTGCGCAGTCAAGGCCTGCAGAAGCAGTCAGACATCAGGAAATCGACCCAGCGCTCAACAAGTTGTCGTACCCGGTTGATTGGTTTTCAAGGATATAGCATAGACATTGCAACCGCTGGTTCATACAGACATGCACATAAATTCTGTTTCAAATTCCCTGCCCTCTTCCCTCCGTTGATCCCGCCCTCTGAAAAGACGGCGTAGACACTTTCAACTTTCAACTTTCAACTTTCACATGTGTTGTCAATTATCTCTTTGATCATCATTATGACCTGGTGGTTCCGGTAAGAGGGGATATCAGTACGTACCTATATGACTTTGTGGTTCAACTACGGCTCCCAACGTGGGCACATGAGACTGTTGTCATGCTATAGTCACAATGAATGCTTGTGCATGGAAGCCATGTGAACCATTGGTGTGACATGGCCAGGAGTGGCACGGCACGGCATGGCAAGGGCACACACAACACGGCGCGACGCGGTCATGGCCTGATCAGGCAGGAACAACACGGCACGGCTCGCACAACATGGGACAACACGGCGCAGCGCGGCACGACAACGCCAGGCACGACACGGTACCATGCTGCGCGGCGTGACGCATTTGGCACCGTATGCATCCCATGCTGCGTCCACAGCTGTTTAACGAGAGTATCACCTCGCCCTTACATCCCACCTGCTTGGACAGATGCACACAGACAGGCACAACACGGTATGAGGCTGCACGGCGTGGCACACATCGGCACAGTATGCATCCCACCTGTGTGAGGCTGGCAAGTGCCTTCAGCTGCTGCTGCTGGTCGTCACTGCCACTGCTGGCTCTGCGGCTGGACGGAGACCTGCACACCAGACACCAGAATGGCTTTTTTACGTTACGTTATGTTATGTTATGTTACATGCTCCACTCAACAAAGGAGTGGGAACCCCAAACTATTTTCACCTGAGTGAGTGAGTGAGTGAGTGAGTGAGTGAGTGAGTGAGTGAGCGAGTGAGCGAGTGAGTGAGTGAGTGAGTGACTACCCAGGCAGCTCGGCAGCTCCTGCGTAAGTTAAGACTGGAGGGACGTGTGTGGCCTTTTTACCTGATACATTAGATCACGCACAAGCTCCACCGCTGTGTGTATGTTTTCATATCATGGTGCCACATGCACAGCCCTCATCTAGCTGCTAGAAGTGACCTCATGTGGCTGCACCTACTGCATCAATGTTTGACGGGTGCAAATGTACCCATGCAAACCCAACATGTTGCTGCTGCCCTGTGAATGGCCACACAGGTATTGGCAGCACAGCACCGGGCACATAATCTCTGAGGTCGTGGAACAGTCGTAGCAGCACCACGGCAGCTGCATGTGGAGAATATATCCACAGGACGTTCCTAACTTTGGAAGGGGGAGCCGGGGAGCAAACAAACCAGGTTTGTTCCAAGGTCCTTGGAAAGGCAGCTGCAGCCGTCAACGCACCTGAGGTAGGAGTCCAAAGCCGCAAACGCCGCAAACGTGCCAGCATCTGCGGGCGCAGTCATAGTCGCCAGCCCGATCAGCAGTCGGTCGAAGAACACAATGTCGTTGTACCGCAACACTGTATCGCCAGGCATGTACGCTTCGTCATCTGGCGGTGGCTCTGTTGCCAGTGGCCCACTGCTGGAATTCAGGAAGCTAAAGTCTTCACTGAATGTGGCAGCCCACTTCAGCTTTCCGGTTGTGGTGTCGATGCTCTGGTGCAAGTCCAGCTGCTGACTGGCGTTGCCAGGATTGGCAAGCAATGACCCCGAAAGGAACGCGGTGCGGGACTTTGACGTGAGTAGGTGAGGGCAGGCGTGCACAGGGTGGATCATGCTGTCCCCTGCAGCTGGCTTATACAAAGTGTCATTGAGCTGCACCAGGTTTGCCTGCAGGATACACACAAGAGGCCAGCCTCTTGAGGCCTTCACGAGGAGCTTAGCGGTGTTGCAGTCGTCAGGCGGCGCTGTGCCGGTGAGCACCCGAGGGATCTGGAATGTAAGCTTGTCTGTGCCGTCTGCAAGATCCAGCAGCGGCAGCAGCAAACCGTTCAAGGCAAGGGATGCTTGCAGTTGCAGCAGCAGCTCCTCCTCTATCTGTACAACAGTCAATGCCTCAATGCGGTGGCACCTCATGCAGTAATGGCTGCCGCTGCCATGAAAGCAACAAACGTCTGTTGTCACTGCTGCTGCTGCTGCTGTTGATGCAGTAGATGATCTCTATGCTGCCGTGAGCTAGGTTTGAATTGAGGCTATTCTGAATAATATATATCATCCTGCTTTGTTGGCATGCCTTGCCGCTCTGATGAAGGTTGGCCACTTACAGAAGCGCTGGCACTGCAGGCCGAAGTAGCCTGCTGTGCAGACACACTTGGAGCCCTCACAGCGGCCGTTGACACAGGGAGGTGAGCACGTGCCTGCACAGCAGCAGACATGGCAGAATGTTCAGGGCACAGCACTGCTTGTAAAAGGAGGCGGCAGAAGCAGCTGTGCTCATGGCCAGCACCCATGCGCTGCCTTGCTGCCACAGCATTAGCAAGTGATTCGAAGCAGCACAGAACTACGCTACAGCAAACACGACAGCTGAATGCTGAAGGACGCAGGTGCTAATCCAGCCGAACTTGCAGATGCAGGCATGTCACTTGTAACCACTGGCTGATGATCAGATGATCAGTGCAATCTCACCAGGCGGGGGTGTCATGCCGCACATGTTGCTGGGGTCGAGGGCGTCCAGGATGCAGCCCCTGCCGTTGGTGCCATTCAGTATGCGGCATATGCCGGGGAAAGTCCTGCAGGGCCCCTGCCTGCGCAGTGAGTCCAGGATGAAGTTGAGTGCCTTCCAGGAGCCCCTGTAGCTGACCTGCACAGCCCTGGTGAATTTTGCGGACAGCTGACCGCCCTGCAGGGAAGCACGGGGCAGCGCAGCAGCACAGATGAATGTTTGTTGCGGACGCAAGCAAACAGAGGCAGTTCCAGGCAGGGGGGCCCCTGTTGGTCGGGATGTGAACTTCACTGGGCTGTTTCACCATGAAATTCAGATCCAGCTGCAGCAAGAGTCTTGAGGCTGCGCTCACCGATGATGAGGTGCATGTAGATACGTCAACATTCACAGGATACTTATGGTGTGGCCTCGACGCCCTTGCGGCGACCACGTTGGCAATGATCTCCGACATCGCTTTCAGCTCTGCAGGAGACGCCTGGCAGCTTGTGACAGATATGTTGATGATGAAGGTGACGTGTAGAGTTGCCGGTTCGGTTGACTGAGGTAACTGGCCTGTAGCGTAAGCTGCAAGCACAGCGAGCAGCAGAACTTGCTGCCAAGCGGCCATTGCTACCGTTTGCTTGATTCAAAGTGGGATACACTCCTCATTGTTTATCGAGAGGATGTTGATGAAGATCGGATGAGCAGGCTTAAGCAACAGGCCTGTATCTGCCTGATATTTACTGACGTCTACTGGAAGTGACTGTGATCACAGCCATTGAGCCACCCATGTTATCCCAATATAGACAGGATATCATCACCAGAAACTTGCATGCAAGCGTCGCGGCATCCCGACAGCATGATGATTTGATATCCAGCCATATGTTATGGTTTGATAAGCAGCATGACATGACGCGATCAGCACGCTATTCAGCCGAAACGAAGATTTCACTTATAAGTTTAAGCTGGAGGGCGTCAAATTGCAAGCACCTTTGATGTTCGAACACATCCCTGTCCGTTCGTACATGGGCCACCACGGCCTCGTCACCAGTTACCAGTCAGCAAGCACTTTACTTTATATGGGGCCGGGTGCCCGGTGTAACCTGAATGGGAAGTAACTGGTAAGTTACGTGTGCCTTACGGCGCTAAGTAGGGCCACAGGCCCACCCACTAAGGAGCCAGACAAGGCTCATGGTGTCCAAAAAGCACCTAAACAGAAACACAGGCACTAAGCGTCAACTTGGAGGGCGTGCTCAAGTACCATGCGATGCAGGTAAGCAGTTTCCCTGTTTATGGATCATCAACATGTACGCAGTTAGTCGCACAAAACCTAACTGCTCGCTGACCGTCAGCAAAGTTACTTTCATTGCCAATGATGCAAACAGTTTGCACGAGGATACCGACCGTACAAATTACTGGCGATGGCAGCTGTTGCGTCAAATGCACACGCAACGCGCGCACTCCAAGAAACAGCCCGTGCATTGCACAGCATGCATGTGCTCCACTACAGATGATCACATCACCACAGCACACAGCACGTGTTCCAGCACGCCGCGGCAGACGTCGGCCACACCACATCGCCACAGCCTGCCTGCTGGGTGCAGTAGGCCAGAGTGGCAAGTTCTCATGTGATTCAATGGTAGCTTCAGAAGGCTTTCCGGCAGCGATGCCTAATGCTGAAAACGCCTCAGGCCACATTCCCTCTCAGTCTACTCTGGAACAGTGCAATCACAACCCCAGCACCACCAAACCATCACAACACTGATGTCAGCCCTGGTGCTGCGACAGCACCCACAAGCCATCCATGCAGCAGCAGTCCAAAGAGATCTGGCAGCGGTGCAAATGCTGCGCATGTCTCATCTAGAGGCGGCCTGAGAAAGCAACGAGGGGATGCGCTGGCACGCGGCCTTGTGGCAGTGCTTGCAAGGCACACAGTGACCGGAGCGGCAGACACCTCCCACCGCCTGCACCACTGCCAGCGCTTCATATGCTGTAGACTTTCACCTCAAGCTTGCTACATCGAGCGGATGCGCTGGCATGCCGCTTTATGCGCAGCCCAGTGCGCCGTCTGGCAGTCCTTGCTGCAATAATGCGCAGCCAGGCAAGACTTGCAGCGCTTGTTCACGCTCAGACTCGCCTGCGCCACACCTTCTAGGTTTGTGCAGCCGGGGTTGTTGCAGCCCACCGGTAGCGGCACCTCACTCAGCAGCGAGCCAAAAAGGCCCAGCAGATCTGTTAGTAACGCACCCAGCTGCTGCCGCATCTCGCCACGCATCTGCAGCATCATCTGCGGCACTTCAGCTGCGGCCGCCTCACCCTCTGCTGCTGCGCTGTCACCATCTGCGCTGCTGCTGCTGCTGCTGCTGCTGCGAGGCTCCAGCCCCACCACTCCCACCGGCAGCAGCTGCTGCAGCAGGTTCAGGTTCGCCACAAAGTCTCCCGGATGGTGATCTTGGAAACCTCGGACCTGCAGCACCACCTTTGGCGGCACCGACTGCACCAGATGTGCCCAGCCCCTTGCCAGCCCCTGTCCCTTCAGTGCTGCCTTAATCGCCTGCAGCGCTGCTACATCGTCTGCTGTAGCACCGCCTGCTGCCTTGCCGCCAGTGAGCTTAGCAGGCAAGCCATTCAGCACTTGCGTGAGGTAGCAGCGCGCACAGAGGGCCTGATATGCCGCCCGCACAAACATCAGCCCACTCAGCAGGTCCACTGCACCTGACTCCGTCACTAACGCATCTCCACCCGCTTCCACACCTACTGCTGCACTACTGCTGCTATCGCCAGGCCCAGCTGCAGGTGCCGCAGTTGGTAGCTCCTGCAGGGATAGCTGCAGCTCCTGCAGCACTGGCACTGCAGCACGAGCCAGCAGCGTGATCAGCACCAGGCTGCAGGCAGCAGTCTGGCTGGAAGACTTGACCTGCGCAGCAACAGCCTGCGGCGTCCACTGCTGCTGCTGCTGCTCGTCCTGCTGCTGCTTGGCTGCTTTCTTCGGGCTCTTAGGCCTGTTACTGATGCTGCTGCTGCCTCCATTTCCATTCGCCTCTGCTTCAGCAGCAGCAGCAGCAGGGTCAGCTGCTTCCTCCTGCCCCTGCAGTGCTGTGATGATGGCATCCTCCAAGCCTACTGCTAGCCACTCTGCAACTTTCTGCAGCGGCGGCAGCACGTAGTGCACTGGCGTGTCGTGATCAATGTGCCACTGCTGCTGCTGCTGCTGCTGGCTGCTGCCGCCGTTGGCTGCTGCCAATGAGGCTGCATCTGCATCTGCGTCCTGCTGCTGCTGCTGCTGCTGCTGCGACAGTACAGGCCCGACAACAGATTTGCTATAGCCATGCAGCGCAGCTGCAAACGAGCGGCAGACAGAATAGTCTGACAGGATCACCATACTCTTCTTTGTGCGCACTGCGTAGCGGCTGCTCAGCTGCTTGCCGCCATTCAGGGCTGCATCCACCTCTGCTGCTGTCACCGCACCATCAGCACTGCTGCTGTCTTTGCTGCTGCTGTCACTGCTGTCGCCTAACTGCTGCTGCTGCTGCTGCTGCTGCTGCTCCTGCGCCTCTTCCTTTGTGAGTGAGCGTGTGAGGAAGCTGGCTGACATGGGCAACAGCACCTGCAGGTTGGCTGGCTGCACATGCCTCACAAGGTGGTCCATCAGCTGGTAGAAGCGAGCAGGGTCCTGCTCAGTCAGGCTGCCCAGCAGCTGGTCGTCTGCAGCAGCAGCAGCAGCAGCAGCAGCAGCAGCAGCAGCAGCAGCATACAAGGCGGTGTCAGCGGTTTTGTCATAGCAGGAGTCGTGCAGGGTCTTGCTCAGTGAGGCTGCCCAGCAGCTGGTCATCTGCAGCAGCAGCAGCAGCAGCAGCAGCAGCAGCAGCAGCAGCAGCAGCAGCAGCAGTTAGGCGCGGGTTGTGATACTGATCGAGGCAGAGCAAGTGACGTGCATGGGAGATTGCATGCCAGCAGCCGCAGGTACAGCAGGGAGAGGTGACAGCTGACGTACAGGGAACCAGCAGCAGAGCTGCCTTTTCGCGCCTTTGTTCAACCCTAACAGCTGCCATAGTTCTTTACTTGCAAAGCAGCTGGTGGCACGCAATTGCATCTACAAGGCCATGTGGCCCTGCCGGTGTTCATTCCGTTCCAACTTGTATCAAATGCAAAGCATCAGCAAAGCAACCGCGTGTACGCTGCACACCCCTCACTGTCTTGCGGTCAACTCACCAACCAGGCCGTGGCTCCGCAGCAGCCCAGCCGCCCCTGCAAGCCGCCCAGGGCACATCTGGATCAGCACATGAGCCACCAGCACACAGCGCTCCGCATTCTCACTGCCAGCATCCTCCTGCTGCTGCTCAAACCCATCAACCTCCTCCTTCTGCTGCTGCTCTGGCTTCGACTGCTGCTGCTGCTGGGCCTCAGGTGCATGCATAAGGTACTCTGACAGCACCTGCAGCAGCAGCTTGCCGCGGCTCACCACCAGCTGCTGCATCTCGCCCCTGCTGCAGCCCCGAGCCGAAGCAGCCAGCTGCTGCAACGGCAGCGCCAGCCAGCTGCACTGCCCGCATCGCTGCAGCAGCGCAATTGACTCCAGCAGCAGCTTGAAACCTAGCACGCTGTCAACCAGCCCTTCGCTGCCAGCTGCAGCTGTGGCAGTGTCTGCATCAGTACCAGCTGCTGTAGCATCTGCAGCAGCAGCGGGATCCTTCTTCAGCACAACTAGGTCAAAGAAGCCTTTTGAGAGTGCCTCACAAGCACGTGTGATGTGCTTCAGCGCTGATGCGCCGCTGTCCACGCCAAGCATGCATGCTGTTGCCAGGGCAACGTCCTTCAGTGGCAGCGCTTCAAGGTGATCCAGCGGAACAGCCTCCGCACTGCTGCTGCTGCTGCTGCTGCTGCCGGGTACTGCTGCTGCTGGTGCTGATGGTTGGTCCTGCAGCCATGTGTTGGCCACTGCAATGATCTGCAGGAACGCCCTTGCAGGAAGGACCGGCTGCTCCATCTGCTGCTGCTGCGGTTGCTCCGCAGCGGGTGCACTGCCTTTGCTGCTGCCTGCGCTCTCACCATCTGCTGCTGCTGCTGGCAGCGGTACACTCAGCATACTAGCTTGCACACAGTGCAGCAGTGCTAGAAGGCTGCTAAATATGCTGCTGCTGGGATCGTCTGCCAACGCTACTGGGTGGCTGTAGCGCCAGCTGCCATCCTCAGCAGCTGCTACAGCCGCCGCTGCTGCTGCTGCAGCCGCCGCTTCAGCGCTGCTGCTGCTCTTGAGCACAGGGGCGTCTGTGCCTCCGCTGCTGTTGTCCTTGCCTCCGCTGCTGCCGCCACCTTCCTTGCTCGCTTTCTTTGCGGGAGTGCCAGTGTTGCTAGCCCTGCCGCCGCTGCTCGGGTGCCTGTGTGTTGCATACCCCTGGTCAACGTATGCTTGCAGGACAGGTCCCAACTGCACTATGCAGCTTGCCAGGTCAGCATGAAGCGGCTGCTCACCAGCCGCCACTGCTGCTGCTGGGTTGCTGCTGCTGCTGCCACTGCTGCTGCTGCTTGTGATGAGCTCCTGCAGCAGCAGCCACGCGCCGGCTGTAGCGGTGAGGCTCCTGCGGGGGGACTCCTGCAGCAGCCACTGCAGTGCAGGAGCAAGCCCTGGCAGCATGCCTGCGGGAAGCGGCAGGAACAGAACAGTATACTCAGAGACATTACGCGACATAATCTGCAAGGCTTCATCTTTGACAGCTCTGACATGTACCGTGATGGCCAGATGTGTCATTGCACTGCTGGAGATTTGCCATCTGCTTGCAGGAAACCAGCTTGCAGGAAACAGCTGAGCTGCCGCATGATGATAAGCACAGCATGCAGGCTGGCGTCACTCACTGATGCGATCATAAGAGCCAAACACATCACCCGAGCTGTGTTGCTTGGTGGTTGTTGCATTTAGCTAACAGCAGTAAACAGCTGCCAGTAACGGCTGGCACTAAACAGAGAAAACGCGGTAAGAAAGCTACCAGCAACAGCAAGCAGGAACCCACCTGAGGCCTGCAGCTGCTCTGTGAAGCATGTTGCCAGTGCTGCATCTGTGTGCGCTACTCGCAGCATGTTGGCGAGTGTGACCAGCAGCAACTGCCACAGCGACTCCTGCTGCTCGCTGTTCAGCAGCAGCTGCTCCTGCGGCTGCTGCTGCAGCCAGCACACCAGCTTGCCCAGCAGCTTCACGCAGCGTTCGTTGACCAGCGTGCTGACACATGCTGCGGTCAAACTTGTGTTGACCACTTGGCTGTTGATGTCTGCGCAGACCTGCCTTGTAACTGACAGGAGCTCTGCCAGCGGCCCGACAGCAGGGAGCGGCACTGCAGCACACGACAGCCCAGCACGGTAAGGGTCAGATATGGATGCAGGTACCGTTGTATAAGCGGAGTCAGCTGAGTGACGCTGCTGTCAGCACAGCTGTTGCAGTAGTAATGTTCTGCTTTGCAGCAACCCAACTGCAGCCAACTGCGTGGACCACATGCTCCTGTATCTGCTGCACTGTCTATTTTCTGGCATTGCCGCAACCACAACATCAATACAACTATCCGGAAGTCAATCTTCGTGACCGATGTGCCATGGCAGCGTTGGCTCTCAGTCTGCTGCTTCCATTGCTGCTCTACCACTGCTGCTACCCTCCATTTGCATGCACAGCCGTTCACCTGGACACTCATGCTTTAGATAAAGGTGATGAGCTATATTAGTCCAGTGCTTGTTCAATTTCTGGGCGAGCTGCGCCGCGCTGGGCATTGTCTGCAACGAGGTGTGCAACCTCCTCTGAGTTCGGCACAACGGCAGCACTGACCAGTGAGTTCTGGCACTTCGATAAAGCGAACAAAACCTGTCTCGGAGAGTCTTACAGACTGCAAAAAGTGCGTTCAACCCGAGCAAGACGTCAACCTCGCGCAAACAGACTATTCTGGCAGTGCATGCGTGGATCGCTCGGCTTGTAATACCTACCTAGACTATCATAGCTTCATCTATCGGCGTTGTTACAGCTGAACAAGCGCGTGCACTGGGTAACTGCTTCAAAGCCCTACTGGTGACACAAGGTGACACGCAACCACAGCTGCTGGGGTGACGTGCAATTCGGTCATCAAGGATGGTTGCAAGAGACTTGCGGGTGAACTGCCAGTGCAGCCAGGGCTAGCTGCCGGATGCCTTAGATGTCTGCAGCTCTGTAGCATGGTCATGACACAGCTGCTGCTGTTGTATGGTTAGGTCTCAGCACCACGCAACTCGGCGGTTGAACTGTCACAAACCAACTCCAAGCCACAAGATTGCACAACTGATGCCAATGGCATCCAGGTCACCAACCAGCAGCACACACCTAGCATGCAACATGTACGCACCTCAGCCTGCCGGGCAGCCTGCCGGGCACCCTTTGGAAGCTGCTGCTCTTGCAGGACACAGCCATCCTGCACAGTGTAAGACCCGATGCAAACCCAAACTCATTCCTGAGCTGCAGCCTGCGCAGGCTCCTCAGTTGCTGCCGCTGCTGCTACATCATCCGCTGCTGCTGGCGCCTCGCCAGCTGCCGCTGCTGCTGGCTCCTCCTCGGCTGCTGCCTGTGCTGGGTCGTAGAGCTTGAAGTACTGCCTGAAGGCTTCAGCAGCCTCCGCCTCAGCCTCGGATGCTGCACACAGCACGAGCAACAGACAGCAAGTTAACAACAATAACAGGCAGCACAAGGAAATTGCCTGCACGGCGGCCCACTCGGAGCATCGGGAGCGGTTGCTCTCCTGGTACAGCATTGCTTGATCGTGCGCAGCTGTGCATGCATGTACGTATTTGTCTTTCGGACTTTTGCACACTCTGGTGACGTCAAAAGCACAACAGGGAGCACCCCACAGCCCTGTCACTAGAGTCTGTGCGTCTGCATGTGGGAGCAGCTGCCCAGTTGCTTTGCCTACCTTATGTTTCCTGCAACACTCTTTTGCACAAAACTGCAAGCTCAATTCGGCACCACCACCCAGATAATTCACTTGAAATTCACCAGCTGCTTCACCTGCGGTGCAACCCTTCCAGTCGGCGCGCCCCGGCACGACAGCAAGCTGCGCCAGGATCTGCCGGCCCAGCTGCACCGGCACACACAACCTGCCACACAATTTGCCACAACACAGCCGCCAGCTAGCGTCTCATCACCTCAACCTACCTGCGGTGCATGCCTTCCAGTCGGCGCGCTCCGGCACGCCACCAAGCTGTGCCAGGATCCGCCTGCCCAGCTGCATGGGGGCACGCACCTTGCATCAAACCCAACCTGCACATTGCTTACCTGCAGTGCACTCCTTCCAATCAGCGCGCTCCGGCACGCCGGCAAGCTGCGCCAGGATCTGCCTGCCCAGCTGCATAGGGGCGCGCTGACCTGGCACCAGCGGCGCTGCCAGGCCGCTGCCGTCAAGCTACTTGCCTTTCTCAGTTTGTCTGGCAAGGCTTTGCTAAACAAACATGCAAACCGTATGCCATATGACACAGCCCCAATCAGCCACGCACGATTGACGCGAAAACAACACCTGCCGTACCTGCAGTGCACTCCTTCCAGTCAGCGCGCTCCGGCACGCCGGCCAGTTGTGCCAGGATCTGCCGGCCCAGCTGCATAGGGGCACGCTGACCTGGCACCAGCGGCGCTGCCAGGCCGCTGCCATCAGGCAGCAATCCCAAAAAGTACTCAGCGTCGCCTACCAGCTCCCGCAGCGCGGCCCTGCAAGCACAGAAGTAATGCCATTGTGTTATAACTGTGACATCTTTGTGACAGCCAAGCCGCTGCCATCAGGAAGCAGCCCTGAGAAGTACTTTGCATCACCCACAAGCTCGCGCAGCGCGGCCCTGCAAGCACATAATACCAAATATGTTTGTGTGGCAAGGGCTTGATGATGACTGACGACATGTTTCCCTAGCAGTACTCAGCATCACCCACAAGCGCGTGCAGCGCGGCCCTGCAAGCACAACAGACCAGATGTATGTGTGTGACGAAGGATTGATACTGGCTAGCGACAGCAGTACCAGGAAGTACTGTGCATTACCGCCGCACAGCCCGGCAAGCACACCATCACATGCGCAATGCATCGTTCGTTTCAGAGCACAACCAAGCTTTGAGTGATGCGCTACGACTGGTAACAGGCTTTGCGCAGCAGTTCAGTACCACACAACATATTTCGGACACCCACATGAACACCAGCAGGCACCCACATGTCCATCTGGCCGTCCACAGCCGGCACAGCCGCCAGCGTCAGCCCAGCCTCACTCGCCAGCTCCGTGAAGGATGCTGATGGTTGCAATCAGGCTGTAGGTGCGCTCTACCATGCTGCTAAACACAGCATTGGATGATGTCACAAAAGGATCGTTGCAGCGTCTAGATGCTCGGTCATCGCGCGAGCAGCAGGTTCAACAAAGTCAGAGTTAAAAGAACCAAATGAAACAGAAGTTGGCGCTCACATGTCCATCTGGCCGTCCATAGCTGGCACAGCAGCCAGCGTCAGCCCAGCCTCACTCGCCAGCTGCGTGAAGACCTCTGCTGCAGTCTCGGCCGCTGCCCTGCTGATGCCGATGGTGTTGAGGTGGCAGTGGTTGCCGCCCTTGGACCTGTTACAGCAGCAGTTGCAAAAGGTTCAACATAGAGTGTTTTCAGTGCAGCAGGTTGCATGCAGGCATGCCTGCTGATGACGACGGCGATCAGGTGGCAGTGGTTGCCGCCCTTGGACCTGCATGGCAGCAGCAGTTTGTCATGCACAGTAGGTGCGAATGGGTGATAGGCTGACAGCAGTCTCGCCTGCGCCCAGCCAATGCAGATGGTATGAAGCAAGCCCGCAGCCGCGCCTGCTGCTCTTTGCTGATGCGCTTCCTCCTCAGTCCTTCTGTCATGACCAGCTCCATACAGATCCATACAGCCCATGCCTCAAGCAGAGAGCACCACATTTTGCTATGCCACACCTCTGACAATATGACTGCTACCAGCATTACGCAGTTGAACCTGCAGCAGCTCAGCAGCTCACCGCAGCTTCAGGTGCCGCTCAAAGCCCACCAGCCGCTGCCCAGCCGCAGCAGCACCGGTGCGCATGATAATGATAATGCTAGTAATAATAATGATACTGGTAACGCTAATAACAATACTAACAGTAATAATAATTATCTAATGCATAATCAACAATTATTCAAAGCAGCTCACGGCAGCTTCAGGTGCCGCTCAAAGCCCACCAGCTGCTGCCCAGCCGCAGCAGCACCGGTGCGCATGATAATGATAATGCTAGTAATAATAATGATACTGGTAACGCTAATAACAATACTAACAGTAATAATAATTATCTAATGCATAATCAACAATTATTCAAAGCAGCTCACGGCAGCTTCAGGTGCCGCTCAAAGCCCACCAGCTGCTGCCCGGCCGCCGCCGCAGCGGTGCGCACAACACAACAACAACCATGTGAATGATAAATTGACAATATAATAACAATAATAATAATAATAATAATAATAATAATAATAATAATAATAATAATAATAATAATAATAATAACGCAGCTCACCGCAGCTTCAGGTGCCGCTCAAAGCCCACCAGCTGCTGCCCAGCCGCAGCAGCAGCGGTGCGCAGCGCGCTCAGGTAGCGCCCCGCCTCTGCTGCTGCTGCTGCCGGCAGAGCCGCCCAGGAGGGGTAGTGCTCGATGGGGATGACCAGGCAGTGCTGCGGGCTGATGGGGCCCTTGTCCAGTGCCAGGTACACCTCTTCACCCACGCTCGCCACCAAGTTGACGTCAACCTGCAGGAAAAAGTGCATTGCATTGTTGTTTGTTTTCATGTGAATGCGGATTCGTAAGCATGGCGGAGAACCAGCCAGGCGGGCGCAGCAGCGAGAGCAGCAGCGGAGGCATGTGAGTCAGCGGTAGAGATGACCAGGCAGTGCTGCGGGCTGGTGGGGCCCTTGTCCAGTGCCAGGTACACCTCTTCACCCACGCTGGCCACCAGGTTGACATCAACCTGCATGAAAAATGCATTGAGTTGTTGGCGTAAGATGTCATGTGCTGCTCCATTTGAGTTAACATTCAGCAAGAAGGTCACCACCCAGTTCAACGGCCGTTTAACTACCAAAGCCTGCCCACCAGGTCGCTTGACCGCGCGCCAAGAAAGAGTCCTGCAAGATGACCACCGGCACAGCAGCCGCCAAAAGGCGCAATAACCTGAACTCAAACCCAGCCCACCCACCTGGTCACTTGACAGGCAGAACCACGAGCCCTTCCCGGGTTGAGGCAGAGGCTGCTGCTGCTGCTGCCACTGCTGGTATCCATCCTAGCATAACATTTTGCAGACAACTGATGCGCCTGCACAAGCTGATTTGAGGCAAGCTGCCACGACCACACACTGACAAGATCTTTCTAGAGAGTCTTGCAACACTGGATCATCCAGCACAGCAGCCATCAGAACGAATTCAAACCCCAAACTCAAACCAAACTTGCCCAGCCCACCCACCTGGTCACTGGACAAGCAGAACCAGCAGCCCTCCGCTGGCTTACCGGGCTCTGGCAGCGGCTGCTGCTGCCGATGCCCATGCTTGAAACCATCCTAGCATGACATTTCGCAGACAATCCATGTGCCTGCACCAAATGATCTGGTGTAAGCTGCCACAACCGCACGCCAGAAAGAATGTCCTGCAAGATGGTCACCGGCACAGCAGCTGCCAGCATCATCCTCCGACTCAAATTCAAATTTAAATGCAAAGTCATGCAGCCTAACCTACCTGGTCACTGGACAGGCAGAACCAGCAGCCCTCCACAGGCTTCCCGGGTTGTGGCAGAGGCTGCTGCTGCCGCTGCCGCTGCCGGTATCCATCCTAGCATAACACTTTGCAGACAACCGAGGTGCTGGCACCTGCTAATTTGAGGCAAAAGCTGCCACGACCACACACTGACAAGAGAGTCTTGCAACACTGGATCATCCAGCATACAGCAGCCATAAGAACGAATCTCAAACAAAAAAAATCCAATTCAACTGGCCTGGCCTACCCACCTGGTCACTTGACAGGCAGAACCAGCAGCCCTCCACTGGCTTCCCGGGTTCAGGCAGCGGCTGCTGCTGCCGCTGCCCGTGCCGCTGCTGCTGCTGCCCGCGCCGCTCGCCGCGCCGCTGCTGCTGCTGCCCCTGCTGCCTGCCTTCCCTGTTATCCGCCGCATCTGCTGCATACATGCGCTCAAACTGCGGCGCCTGGCCCTCTGCCTTAGTCAGTGGCGTAGATGTGGCAATTGTGACTGGCCGGCCCATTAGCAGAGAGCCGTTGAGGGCGCAGGCTGCCGGCACTGCCCCGATCTCGGTAAACTGCACATGGCACCAGGGGTTGGCGCGGCCGGTGTCGGGCTGCGCACCGCGCCTGATGTCCTCCACCTGCACACGTGTAAGGACGGGTTTAGCGGACGAGTAAGAGAACACAGTTTAAGGGCAAGCCATGTTGAACTACAAAGGATGCCGGGTTGCGAGCCGCGCCTGATGTCCTCCACCTGCATGCGTAAAGGAGGCATGTGAAAAAGCAGCAGTGTATTGGTGAGCCAGGATGAAACAGTTTGCAACAGATGAGAGCATCAGCTGTCGGGCTGCGCTCCGCGCCTGATGTCCGCACTTGTGGTTAAAAGAAGAAGAACAATATTATACTCAATTCAAATTCTACTTGATTGTGCAACAGCCGCCGCACCTCTCCTGCTTGGGAGAAAAAGGTCGACAAGTCTTCGTATGTGGACTCAAAGGGCAGGTTGCGCACAAACACGCTGCGCGCGCTGTCCTTGAGCACGCCGGGCCGGCCCCATGGCTGGAAGGGCGTGGCGCCTTGGGGCACACCGCCCCGCATGCGCTTGGGCGGCATCCAGCGCCAGGTGCAGTGGTCAGGCAGGCCGCTGCCCGCAATGGCTGCTCCTTCCTGCAAGATAAAAGGCAACAAGACAGCTTCGATGTTACTGGCAATGTTTGGGATGCCTTGCATAGTGTCAGGGGCATCGTGGTGTGCAAATCAGGGGAGAAACTGGTTGAAAAAAGGCATGTAACTGGCATTGCAGGCATATGTCAATGCTGTGCATGCGCTTGGGCGGCATCCAGCGCAAAGTGCAGTGGTCAGGCAGGCCGCTGCCTGCAATGGCTGCCCCTTCCTGCAAGACATATGTACACCATGAGGTGCAAGTTAGTCATGTGGCAGGCATTGCAGTGCCAGGTGCAGTGGTGAGGCAAGCCGCTGCCTGCAATGGCTGCCCCTTCCTGCAAGCGTTCAGTTGAAGGACAGCTGGTATGTTGATAAGGGGTGTGCTATTGAGGTAGAGGAGGGGCGGCATCCAGCGCCAGGTGCAGTGGTCCGGCAGGCCGCTGCCTGCAATGGCTGCTCCTTCCTGCAAGAGAAACTTGTGTAGCACAAGGTGCATGTTTGGGCAATCAAGTAACACATGTTGCAGCGTCTTGGAAGAATGTCTTGGAATGCACTGGTCCGGCAGTGCGGCCGGCACAAGTAGACGACCACAACAGCCAAGCGAATACCAGACTTCAAATATATGCTCTCTAGCAATTGCGCACCTCCTCGGCAGGGTGCTTCTTGCTGCCCTGCCCAGGCGCCTGATATTCAGAAGCACCGCACCCGTCCGGCAGCGCCGCCAACACGCATACATCACAAAAACAACCAAGCGCATGCGAATACTCAATCACAACATACTCAACAGCGCAGACTTTGTGCACCTCCTCGGCAGGCCGCTTCTTGCTACCCTGCCCAGGCGCCTGGTACGGTGAAGCCCCGCACCCATCCGGCAGCGCCGCCAGCATATGTTGACAACAACAGCAGCCGCATGCCGAATACAATACAAGTAAGCAAAAGCATTGACGTTGCGCACCTCCTCAGCGGGCCGCTTCTTGCTGCCCTGCCCAGGCGCTTGGTACGAAGCAGCACCGCAGCCCTCCGGCAGCACCACCAGCACAAGCCAGTCTACACAACAGCCAATGCATGCCATAAACAGAAAAAATGCGCACCTCCTCGGCAGGCCGCTTCTTGCTAACCTGCCCAGGGGCCTGGTAGGGAAAGGCCCCGCAGCCCTCCGGCAGCGCCGCCAGCACAAATAGATAACAAACACAGCCATGCGCCAATAGAAAACCAACTCAAAACCATACATGCATACGCTGCGCACCCTTCGGCAGGCTGCTTCTTGCTGCCCTGCCCAGGGGCCTAGTAGAGTGAGGCCCCGCAGCCCTCCGGCAGCACCACCAGCACAAGTCTACAAAAACAGCCAATGCATGCCAACAACAGAAAACTGCGCACCTCCTCAGCAGGTCGCTTCTTGCTGCCCTGCCCAGGCGCCTGATATGGCGAAGCCCCGCAGCCGTCTGGCAGCGCCGCCAGCACATCCGTGCTCAGCGTGGACGCAGGCGGCAGCCCCAGCGCATGCAGGAACTTCTGCGCCGCCGCGCTTCCTGCAGCCTTTCCTGCAGCCGGCTTTCCTGCAGGCCCGCCGGGGCCCACCACGCCCTGCTGCTGCTGCTGCTGCTGCTGCTGCTGCTGCTGCTGTGATCCCACCCCAATGCCGGCCCGCCCGGATCCCCCAGATCCTGCTGCTGCTGCAGCAGGTGCATCGCCAGGGGTGGCGGCTGGGTATGGGGTTTTGCCAGTGACTGATCCAAGCCCCACAAAGCGAGTGGCTCTGGGCCCTGCACCCAGGTCTGGGTTGCTGTAGGGCTGCCGTGCATAGAACAGCGCCTGGCCGCCGGCGATGTGGTAGCGGGGGCGCGCAGTCAGCGCCACATCAGCAGCTACATTGCTGGCATACGCCGGCTGAAAGCCTGCACGCGAATTGATTGGAAAGCAGGACACAAGCAGGAGTGATGGCTAGTGAGTGCCTGTCTTAGTTTTTGTGACTGTGTTGAGAGGTGTCAGCGCTCTTTGCTGTGGACTATTGCCAGCAGCAGCGGAGGCACATGCACCCCTGCATAGAACAGCGCCTGGCCGCCGGCGATGTGGTAGCGCGGGCGTGCTGTGAGCGCCACATCAGCAGCTACATTGCTGGCATACGCGGGCTGGAAGCCTGCATGTAAAATGATGAAATGGTGAATTGATTTGATTCAAGGAGTGAAAGTGGACAAGAGCAGGATAGCAGCGGGTGACGGGTTTGAGGCTAATGCACCAGCATGGACGGAGTAGCTGCGGCTGGGCTGAATTTATGCAATCCTCTTTGTGTGGCGCTGATTGCCAGCAGCGGCGGAGGCGCATGCCCAGCGCCAACTCGTGCCAAACCCTAAACACATGCCTGATGCTGCAAGCCGCTGCTGCTGCTACTGCTGCTGCTGCTACCAGCTGCACTGCAGCCATCGCTGCTGCGGTTACTCCTCCCTAGCGATGCAGCACTCAAACAAGTCATCAGCAAATGTTCAGCCAATCCAGACCTCTCTGTGCAAGCACACCGCTGCCTTTCATAAGGCATCCAACACGTGTGCACCCGCCCAACTATCTGCATGTCTTTCTGATGTCCACTCATTCTTAGTTCACAAGCCACCCGACTCACCTTCAGGCGCAGCACTCCCAGCAGGCAGCTGCTGCAGCACGCCCGCAGGCCACTCGCATGTCAGCAGCATGTCAACTTCGCCAGGCAGCACCATCAGCTGATGCCGCAGCTTCGCAACGTCAGACTGGTTGTAGTGCCTGCAGGTGTTGAATGCAGGCGCCTTTCGCCTCGGCGCTGCTGATGCTGCTGCTGCTTCGCTGTCATCAGCTGCTGCCTCGCCACCTGCCGCTGCTGCTGAGTGTGGTGTGTCATCTGCTGGGACACCCTCGCCATCGCCGTCACCAGCTGCAGCTGCTTCTGCTGCTTCTGCCTCCTCTGCTGCTGGTTCTGCTGCTGCATCTGCAGCTGCTGCTTCAGCTCCTGCAGCTGATTCGCCAGGCGGTGGTTTATTGGGTGCTGGCGGCTTTGCAAAGAACGCCTTGGAATGGAACGTTCCATCCAGGAACGCAACGTTTAGGGACTCCAGCTGCGTCACGCCTGACCTGCCCAGGTACTGCAGGGACCTGCTGCCAGCTGGTGCTGCTTTGAGAGCTGCCAGGGTGGCAGCAGAGCCCTTGCCTGCAAGCAGCAGCAGCAGCAGCAGCAGCAGCAAGCAGGGATGGGCATTGAGGATGTGTTCAGTCTCTCCCTTGGTCAGCAGCACCCAGCTGTTGTGCAACAACAGCCATTGGTGAGTGCAGCTTTGCAGCATGCTCTGAACATCTGCTTTCACCGAGAGTAAGGTGTTCAGAGCTACACCTTCAACCGCTCCTTTCAACTGCTTTGCATGCCACAGCAGTCGCAGGCAGCAGGCGCCTCTGTTGGACAGTGCAACAGGCACTACCCTTGATGGGACGGCTGCTGCTGCTGCTGCTGCTGTTGTTGCTGCTCAGCTGCCACTTTTGCTCACCGTAGCCGCCTAGAAAGTAGGTTTTGACAGGTAGCTGTGCGCTGCCATCCACATACGGCCGCAGCTGCTCTGGAATGTCGCCACCATCTCCTGCAAGCAACAGCAGCAACAGCATGCCCATGTAAGCTGCATGCAGTTACAGAACACGTACTACTATAGCTAGCGCTGCTGGAAGTATGAACAGCACCTCATGCGTAGGTGCAGTAGCAGGAACCCTGCAGTGCTGTGACACTATGCACACAAGTGATGCTGCTGGTGGAAGTGCAGACACGTGAACAGCAACGCAACAATGCCAGCACCTACCTCCTGGCTCAAAGAACTGGCCCACACACAGCAGCAGGTCAAACGGTCCGTTCTTGCTGTTGACTGCTGCTACTTTCTTGAACAAGACATTGAAGCCACCCAGGCAGTCTCCAGCCATCAAGACTTTCACAGCAGACATGTTGCTGCGACTAAAGCTGGTACTTCTGGAGTAGCTAGCAGCTCAAAAGCAAAGCAACAAAATTGTAGTAGGGTAAATGCTTCGTAGTGATCGTAAGCTATGGAGCGAAGGCCTGTGAGTCTGCTGCTGCCTGCTGCTGCTGCTCCTGCTGCTGCTCCTGATGGTTCCGAGCGCTGTGATCCGCTTGCGCAACCGTCGCGGCAGCAACTTTTGATTTCCCGTCTCAAACAGCCTGCTTATCAGAGATAATGAGTTTGGTGTTCGTGTCCTGTACAGTAGTGGCTGCTGTGCGGAACCTGCGTTGTGTTGCATGCACAGGAAGCGACAATAACGACGGAAAACCGGCTCGAGAACTTGAACAAATTCATATTGAAGCTGTGCGATAGCACAAGGATACCCGTTGGCAGGGTGCCGTTGAAGCACAGCGCTAGACCCTCTTCAGCGACAGTGTGTCATGCACTGTCAGACTTGTTTGGCGTCTCATCACTGACCTGGGTGTCGTTGAGGACAGTATTAAGAGTTGCAGGACCTTTGAGCACAGTAAGGATGCCCTTTAGGCTGCCACTTGGTTGGTAACTGCTGGTGCGTACTGCAGTCACGTGTTTGTGCATGATTCTGATGGCCAGCATGGCGTGCTGCACGTGTCGGGGTGCAATGCAGCATGTGCTGCACCAGTTTGCAGTTATGAGAAACAAAGGAAGCGCCAGAAACTCACGCGTGACAGCGATTACAGTCAGATCATCACAACTCTGTCCACAGATGATACGACAGACCATGAGTTTCAGAGTGATCACACCCCACGCCTGACATGAAGCGCTTGATGGTCGGGTGTTTACCACCAACCACGAGGAAGTTGCACAGCTCAACAGATCAGCTGGCCACATCACAGCACCATGCATAACGCATTTGCGCATTGTATGGACTGCAGCCGCTACATGTGCTGCACTGCCATCATCAACACTTGCATGCACACCAGGTTGAACAGAGTGATTGGCGCCTACCGAAAGGACTTTGCCGACACCGTGCAAGAGCACCATGCTATGGCTCAGCTGGTAGTACTAAGAAACATGATGGTGCTGCGACGCTTGCTGGTTGATCCCTCTAACCTTCCTGCAGGCAACTGTACAGCTGCAAAATGGCTGGGAATGCTGCGTCAGCTTCAGTGAGAGAATGTCTACTTCAAAATGCACTGCACTGGAACGAGGAGAGCACACCGCTGAATACACACAGGTGAACCTGCAGCAATTCACACACTTCTACCCACGAAGAAAACCACAAGCTGGAGTCAATTCAAGTGCCTGTAGCAAGTGCTGTGAATCACTGTCAGCGGCCAGGTGTTGCATGCGCGGGGTAGTCCAGCACACGGAATGCAGCCTACCCAGCAACAACTTGTTGCTTGTTGAACAAGCACCTACACTCCAGCATTGCTGCTGGCACGGTGGCATTGGCACAACAGTCTTCTGACATCAAAGCTGAAACCTATTGCAGTGACTTCCAAAGCCATGAGGAAGAAATGGTGACTGGTGTCAGCACCTGGCATCAAACACGAAGCAGCAAGTATACATGGCTCGCTATCTGGCAGATCAAACATACAACAGCCAGCAAAATGGCTACAGGTGTGCAACACTGCCGTGTAACATGCTAGAGCATCATCAGAGCAGCGCAATTCAGAACATCTCCACTGTCCAGTGACACCAGCAGCAGCATGCACTTGCCCTCATGTAAGAGTCTGTGACAGCATCAACAGCCAGCGTGTTCACAAAACAAAAGGTTGAAGTGGCTAGCAACAGCCGTGAGACGGCTGGCAGCAGCCACGGAAGGTGGCTGTCAAAAAACTGATCAGACAGTGCAGCAAAGGGCAATGCAAGGCCAAAGTAGCACCTGCTGCTTGGCAAGCTGTGCTGTGCCTACATCACTATAAGTGAGGGTGCACTCCTGCCATAAATGAGTAAGTATGTGTGTCACGCACGTTTGGACACAAATACGCAGCAGGCCAGTGTGTGTGCTACACAGATGTGTGATATTCAGGGTGCGCGCAGTGTGCAACGCACGAGCAGCCCGGCCCAGATAACATCGAATGCACAACAAAGCAAGAGATCAAGATGTGTCGATAAAACATAGCAGAACCAAGCAACCAGCAGGCTCACTCCGAAATGACAAAACTGGCGCATGTTTACCAAAACAGCGTCTCCTAGTAGTGCTGCTGCCTGGAGCAGTCTAGGTTGCTCCCCGTGTCCACGCCAAACAGAGCAGCATAGCGCTTGAAGTACCCGATCCTGTCAAGCTCCTGACCCTGCACAGAGCCAGTACCACTGCACTCCAGTCCACCATTGATGATATTTGTGGTCAACCCAAACCCTGACAGCCGCCCAGCCGCCACATCAGCAGGGTTTGGGGTCCAGGAGCCCGTCATAACGGCATGGCAGGAGGGTTTAGCGTCCCGGGGCGTCATCCAGAACCAGATTGCGGTTTTGAAGGCCAGAACCGCGTCCTGTGTGACTGCATCGGGGTTGTTGAGGCCGTCAAAACCAAGAGCCTGGCCTGCTGGGATGTACTGTGTGCGTGCAAAGAGCGGGCAGCATAGGATGGCACACAGAGAAAATTGAGTCAGCACACAAGGTCGACAGACAGTTGCAAATCATGCAGAGGGTGGTGAGCTACGCAAAGCCTAGGAAAAGGGGACTGCACCCAGACGCATGTCTCTGTTGGTGCCTGTATGCAGATATGACCCAATCGTCTTGTACTTCCTGCACAAGTACCACATGCGATGAAGCATGATGATACAGGCAGTCCAGATCCACACAATTTTGCTGATGTCATGTGTATCGCAACTGTCACCAACCAACTGTGCAGGGGTGGCAGCTTACGTTGTAGTTCCAGCTGAGCTGCATGGGACCGCGGCCAAAGTACTTCTTGCCTGCAGCAGCAGCAGCAGCAGCAGCAGCAGCAGCAGCAGGAGATCAACAGGTCAGGCAAGCAGTGTGCTCAGCGAGCATATGGACAGTAGCTATGGCCCATCTGCACAAACAACGCCTGCAGGAAATGCAGATGCACAAAAAGAAGCCTGCCCCAGCACAACAATGGACCACAGCATGTGTACACACAAACACAAACACAACAAGTTATAACTGTTATGTAACACAGCTGCACCCACCTGGGGCGCAAGGGTACTCCGCTGACTCAGCACAGTAGGGCGCCATCTGCTCAGCAGGTGTCTTCATTCCCTCCTGAATCCAGCACAACCCCCAGCTGTATGGGCCATCTGGAGCAGTTGCCCAACCGCCAGTTGTCTCGTGACTGATTTGCGCCAGGAAAGCAGCCAATTCGCGCTTGTTGGTTGCTGCATCGGCCGCAGTGCCAAAGCCTAGGAATGCTGCTGCTGCTGCTACAAATGCGCTGTATGTGTAGAAGCCGTTGCTGGAGCAAGCTGGGTCGTTGCGGTGCAGGAAGATTTGGTTAAACAGGCTGGAAGAAATGACGTCAGCGACAGTGGCGGAGTTTGTGTTGTCTCCACCAGGGCTTGGTGGGTTTGCAGGACTGGGGCTGGGTGCCGCAGGTGCAGGAGGGTTTGAAACTGGGCTGGGGCTAGGAACGGGGTTTGAACCGCCGCCTGAGCCGCTGCAGGAGCCGAAGCCTGCCTGGCAGCCGCTGCCGCAGTGAGCGTCGGAGATGCCGCAGTAGCCGTACTTGCTGCAGCAGCTGCTGCTGGGGCAGCATAGGCCGTTGGCAGAGCCGCATGCGCCGCCAGGCTGTGTGTAGCTGCCGCTGCTGCAACCAGTATTGCCGGAAGGAGGAGGTGGGGAAGGGCTTGCTGTTGTGGGCGGTGGGTTTGCAGGACTGGGGCTTGCAGGAAAGTTTGCAGGAGGGTTTACAGGAGAGGGGGATGGAGCAGCAGGGGATGGGTTGCCGCACGCTGACTGTGTAAAAGGCAGCGGGGTGCTGCAGCTTGCCATGCCAAAGGTGCTGCATACTGCAGAGGTGATCTGCTGTGCGTTCGGGCAGCCGTTCTTGTGCAGGGACCATAGCATAATGCCATATTGGGCGCTGGTGCTGCTGCTCTTAACGTAGTTTGCGCGCTCGGCCACTTGAGGTAGGGTGATGACATTGCCACCCCTGCAGAAGATAACAGAGCACAATAGGTCACAGCAAGCAGGCGTGTACATGGCATGTATCAACCCACTTCAACGGAAGACAGGCACACCATGCTACTGCGAGCGTACATGCTGGCACAAGTCAAATTGCACTGAAATGTGCCGTTGCGTTGCAGCTGCTGCCTGACTCTAGCGTGTTGCCCTTGATGTAACAACATTTTCAAATGTTATTCAGCACATTTTGTGCATGCTCCTGCCTGTGCTGCTCTGTGCTGGCCTCACCATGCCTCTGGAGGAATCTCCACTCCCACTGCTATTGCTTGGCTTTGCCAGATGGCCCTGTGGGCCCTGTAGCTCTCAGCCCAGTCGAATCCAGTGCTAGCCGTGTTGCCCGCATCTGCAGCAGCAATAATAGCAGCATGCGTCAGTTGAATGTACCTCTCAGCCCAGTCAAAGCCATCATTAGCCGTGTTGCCGGCATCTGCAGCAGCATGTACAGCAGCATGTTTCGGAGCAGATACAGGTCTCAGACCAGTCAGAGCCTGTTCTGGCTGTGTTGCCCGCATCTGCAGCAGCATTGACAACAGCAATTCAATTGCACGACTTGCAGAAGCAACAAAAAGGGTATCTTTCTGCTTTTGTGCCAGCTGGTCCCTGGCAAGGGCGCGAAATGCCACACAAAGCAGCTGCTGCTGCTACTGCTGCTGCTGCTGCTGCTGCTGCTGCTGCTGCTGCTGCTGCTGCTGCTGCAAAGAAGGACCTCATGGCACTGCTGGGGAGAGCTGTCTTCTGCAGCAGCAATGTTCTGACTGCAGACAACGTCTGATGCTCGTCAACGGCGTCTCACTGTATGCAATAAGGTTGACAAAGTCAAATGCTGATGCTGGTCAAAAGTGTCTCACAGCACGCCATGATGTTGACCTAGTCAAACACCAATACTGGTCAAACTGTTCTCACCGTATGCCATGATGTTGACCAGGTCAAGGCTCTGCCCAGCAGCGCTCTTTGCCATGGCCAGGTTCACGCCAGTGTAGGCAGATGCTGGCTTGGAAGCCACAAAGGCGCCCTCGCCATACATGCCCACATGCCTGCAGACAAGCAGCAACAGTAGCACCAGGTTGGGGCTTTGCTTGTGACAAGCGGGTTACAATTGCTGCTCCTTGCTCACTGTTGTGGGTACAGTAATGAAGCTTGCAACGGCTGCCGTGCCCACAAAGGCACAGGTGGCCAGCATGTGCCTGTCTTCCTGCAAGGGTTGACCCACATACCGCCTGCTGCATTGTCTGTGCTTGCTAGCCTACACAGCACACAGACTTACACCGCATGCAGGACTGCAGGTTAAAGCAGGTAAACGAGTGGCAGGATGGACAGCAACCTGGTCAAACCTGGTCAAACTCACCAGCTGGCAGTTGACATCAGGTACTGTCCCTGTGGCAGGGCAGCGCGCAGCGCAGCAAGCACCGACACGCCCTCTGCATCGGTCGCGCAGCTGACTCCGCCGCCAGGTTTGACCACACAGTTGCTGTTGACCGGCTCCCAGTCAAAGTCCATGCCGTCAAATCCAAAGTCATCAATAATATCTTTGATGCACTGCGGCTTTGTTCCTGCAAAGTTGTAATACGTTGCACCTCCAACCGCCAGCAGCACCCGTGTGTTAGGGTTTGTTGTTTTGAGAGCTGCTATGGCATCCCTGACGATTGTTCCATCACTAGAGAAGTCAAGGCCAGTGCCGGTGAGCTGGTAGCTGCCTTTTGTGTAGCTGCAGTCTGGCTTGGCAAACGAGACGATGACAACGTTGACGTATGCTGCAATGGCAGGCAGGTAAGCAGGCAGGTAGACAGGCAGGCAGGCGGTTGGGTAAGCAGTAAGTGACTGTCACCAAGTACCCAAGTCACGTTGCATGGGTAGACAGTTGAAGAAATTTGGTCGTTCATGCAACACATGCACAGGCATACACGGCCATGCACAGTACTTGCTAGCAGTTTGCAGTGCGAAGTGATCAACAACAACATGCGCATGCAGAACCAAGAGCATGCAGCTGACACTGGGCTGCCGCCCTGCGCCAGCAGCAGCTGCAGCTTGCAGGCACAGCAATAGCAGTTGCTGCTGTTGTGCAGATGCTGCACTTACATGGAATCCTTGCCAGATCAAGGTTTGCGCCTGTGGAGGCCCAGCCTGCACTCCACGTCTGCAGAACACCAACCAACGGCAAGCAACAGCAGGTTCAGACGCAGAAGCCTACGCTGTTTGTTGGCGCGGCAACAAGGGTCCACGTGCTCAGCTGGGCTATCTTGCAAGAAGTAGCACATCGTGCGTTAGCGTCAGAAATTTTACGCGTACCGGTCCACACCATGGATTACTCATGCTAGTGCATATGAGCCACTGCCTGCACACCACACAGCCTGCGGCAAGCTTTGGCACATGAACACGGATGCTGTGCAAAAACACAAGCGATAGCCCACCTGGTAGTAGCCAACCACCAGGGGACCCACAGGCAGGCTAGCGCGTGTGTTAGGGGGCTGCGGGCTGCTGCTAGGTGGGGCAGGGCTGGGTGATGGGGTGGCAGGGCTTGGGCTGGGGCTGGGGCTCTTGGGCGTGGGAGATGGACTTGCGGGAACAGGAGAGGGGCTTGCAGGAACCGGACTGGGGCTGCTGGGGTTTGAACCGCCGCCTGAGCTGCTGCAGGAGCCGAAGTTTGCCTGGCAGCCGCTGCCGCAGTGAGCGTCGGAGATGCCACAGTAGCCGTACTTGCTGCAGCAGCCGCTGGGGCAGCACAGGCCGTTGGCAGAGCCGCATGCACCGCCCGGCTGTGTATAGCTACTGCCGCTGCTGCAGCCGCCGGAAGGGGCAGGAGATGGTGAGGGGCTTGTGTTGCTCGGGCTGGGGCTGGGGCTGGGGCTGGGGCTAGGGCTTGGCTGTGGTGTGATTGGGGAGGGGCTAGGGGTTGGGCTGGAGCTTGGTGGTGCAGCACAGACGACGTTGGAAGCCCAGTCACAAGCCTGCAGGGCAGCAGGGGTTGCGGTTGACAACAGCAGCAGCAGCACCAGCAGCAGCAGCAGCAGCAGCAGCAGCAGCAGCAGCAGCAGGAGTACGTGATTGAGTAGAAAGGTTGCAAGTAAATTTTCGGGATCCAGCTGCTGCCCTTAAATCGGACTTTCAAAGCTGCAAACAGTGCAATCGAATGTGGCTGCAGGCCTTTGCACTCACCTGGATTTTGTCATTGAACAGCAGCCCCGCCTGGCAGGTGACGTAAGTGCTTTGGCCAGGGCCGTAACACCACGAAGCACCGGAGCAACCGTTTCCTGTGTCTGCGTAGTATTTGTAGGCTGTGCCGACTGTCTTGCAGATGCAAGCAGCACGCTCAGCACCCGGTGCCGACGGGCAGGCGCCTTGAGCGGCAACCAGCGAGATGAAGCATGCTAAGCTGAACAGGAACGTGAAAACTGTGCTTCGATTCATATTGACCGCCCCAGAGTGATGATCGCGCTGTAGTAAAAACACGAATGACTGTGAAGTGCAGAAGAACTCTCTGATATGTCAACAGACGGGTTGGATGTGTCTTGGTTGTTGTAGTGGAAATGCTTATTATAGTCGCTATAACAGCTGGTATAGGATTTGTTATGTGTGACGAAAGTGATAAGGAGTTGGAAGTTCCTCTTTCTTCCCTCCCCCTTCCTGTGGGGTTGACACTCAGTCAGACTGATTTTCACTGTGACGCTTGGCTACCATTTTTTTGTTCACATTGAATCGTCTCAAGCTGCGGTTGCTTGCATGGCAATACAGGTCACGGCTTCGGTGCAAGGCCGAAGCTGTTGTGCGTGCCTTCCTCGTTTGCGTCAGACAATCACACGATGTTTTAGACTTGAACTGCGCCCTGCGAGCTAGAAGATATTTGTCTGGCGATGCTTGTGTTATGCGGACACCTGGAAGCAGCCTGCACTGCCGCAACGCGGTACACCGCAAGCTGACAACGCACTGCGCCAAGCCTACCAACCATTATTATGAGTTGCAGGAAAGACATTGCAGATCGCGACAGCATCAATGCAACATAATGCGTACTCACATCTACAAGGTAGGCCCCCTCGCCACCATGGCTGCTGGCATATGAGATGTACAGATGTGCTGGTTGCAATGGTTGCACCCCAACCATCCGTCAGCAGACATCTCCATAGGATGCTAGATGCAGGCAGTGCGCCCTGTGGCCCTCACCATTCACTGTAAACATTCGTCCTCTTACATGCGCATCACCCGCTGCCGCAACAGCGCCACTGGCGCCACTGGCAGCCACCACAGCCCTACCAGCACGTTGATGCAGTTGGTTCATCTAAAGCGATACCACACCCCATCAGGGCGCACACCATTCTCCATCCACCACTACTCAGCCACAGCCATGAGCGGTGTTGCAGGCCGCGTGCTGCGCCTGCTGCCGCCCTCAGCGCCTGCTGCACTGCCACGGCGCCGCCGCTGCTGCTGCTTGCCGCCGCGCGCCGACCACCAGCGCACCACATTGCTGCCCACTGCCAGCCCCAGGCTGAGCCAGAAAGCCTGCTGCTTGTGGCGCCGGTGTGCATCCAGCTGCTGCTGCCGCTTCTGGCGCGCCAGGTACTCTGGGGTGTAGGCCTGCAGACATAACAGGCGTGGCGGCAACAGTTGTGGCGGGAAGGGCGTAAAACAGGTTTACCAATAAGCAAAAAGTCAGAGGTCCCCAAGCGGGACCTAACACGCAAAGCATCATGGTATGTGCACAGCGGAGTGTGTCAGGGCAGACCGCCACTGCTGTAACCCAAGTTTGTGTGGTCTGATGGCCGCCTGCCTTGCCGAACTCTTTTGCGGCAGCAGCGCCTACAGCTGATCTACAGCTGATCTACAGCTGATCTACAGCTGAAGCTTCCCAGAGGCAGGCACACAAGCCACCCTGCAGCCACACCAACCAACAAAGCAGCTATGAAAGCCTTTACTAAATCCCACGCACCTGATACGGAGGGTGCTTTGCCAGCCAAGCCTCCCGAGCAGACTCCACGTCTACTCAAAATTTGAGTCCAGATACATAGCACCATCGCCACAACCCAAGCAACCCCGGCACAACCCCAAACCGCCCTACACGCCCAACGCAACAGAGTGCGGTGCTCCCGCAACAGCTGAGTTTGCAGGTGTCAACATATTGCCATGTTTAGTACCTCGTATGGAGAGTGCTTTGCCAGCCACGCATCCCGAGCAGCCTCCAGCTGCGCGCTACACCCTCAACGCAGCAAATAACAGCTGCCTCAACAGCGGAGATTGCACGTGTCAACACATCACCCACATACCTGATACGGGGAGTGCTTTGCCAGCCAAGCCTCTCTCGCAGCCTCCAGCTGTGCCTGTCCACATTTTTTCCACAACAAACTACCGTTGAAGTTGAGTTGAAACACTCCAGAGGAAGGCACAGACGCTCTGTTGCCACAGCCATGGAGCATAAATAGCTTCACTTCTGAAAGCCTCAGCTGGAAACCACGCACCTGATACGGAGAGTGCTTTGCCAGCCAAGCCTCTCTCGCAGCCTCCAGCTGCGCCGCCTGCGCCTGCTGCTCTGCCTCCTCCGCTGCTGCCGCTGCCGCTACCGCCTCGCGCGCGGCCTGCTGCTGCGGGCTCACATAGTGAAGCCCCAAGCTCCCCGCAAATGCACTGCGCAGCTGCTGCAGCACCTCTGGATGGTTTGCATATGAGGCTTCATTCCAGCCTGCCTCCCACTCGCTGGGATCACTGATCTCTTCTAGAAACTCCCCTTCCGAGTACATTGCAAGCCGGTTGCGCGGCTTGCTGCTGCTGCTGCTCTTGCTGGGCTGCGGCTTGGCGGCCTGTGCAGCAGCACCTGCTGTACTACCACCTGCTGCTGCTGCTGCTGCTGCTGCTGCTGCTGCCTCTTCGGCTTCCTCTGCCTCAAGCTGCTCCAGCTGCTTCTTTGCTGCCCTGACTTTTGCCACTCCTTTGTAGTAGGCCTTGTGCTTCATCCAGCGCACGTCTTCTGCATGGCGGCCCTCCACCAGCTGCCTGCAAATACATAGTGAGCACGTAATAATAGCGAATTAATGGTAGAAGTTGGAGTAGAAGCGAGCCTAGTACTTCATCCTGCGCACGTCTTCTGCATGGCGGCCCTTCACAAGCTGCCTGCAGATGCACAAAACCACATCAGAGCACAGCAGAAAGTAACATCCCAACCTCCCAACCTCCCAAGAGCCCAACAACCTCTCTGACTTGAGCCTGCATGGCGGCCCTCACCAAACACGGCAGGTGTCACCTGCACCGCACACCGTCAACCCCAAAACCCCACGGCAGGGCTGCAAAACCTCTCACCTGCGCTGCTCGATCTGTGCTTTAATGGCAGGGTCCACCGGCCGCTTCATCACCTCCAGGCTGATTCATGATCTCATCCCACACTGCACGAGCCACGAACCCTGACCACACCACCCCCAAAACCCCATTCCAGCAGTCCCGGGTCCCTCACCTGCGCTGCTCGATCTGCGCTTTAATGGCATGGTCCACCGGCCGCTTCATTAATTTCAGGCTGATGATCACCCTACACTGCAGGCGCTGTAACGACCACGACCGCACCACCCCCAAAACCCCATTTCGGGCCTCACCTGCGCTGCTTGATCTGCGCTTTTATGGCAGGGTCCACCGGCCGCTTCATCAACTCCAGGCTGATGATCTCGTCCCACACTGCAGGTGCAATTCAAAAACCCCACCACATCAGCATCATAACCCTGGCCGCCACTCCCACCTGCGCTGCTCGATCTGTGCTTTGATGGCAGGGTCCACCGGCCGCTTCATCACCTCCAAGCTACTTCATTATTTCATCCCACACTGCAAGAGCCACCTCAACCCCGACCACACCACCCTCAAAACCCCATTCCCCCAGTCCCGGGTCCCTCATCTGCGCTGCTCAATCTGTGCTTTGATGGCAGGGTCCACCCACAACGCCAGCCCTAAAACCCCATGGCAACACTGCACAACGTCTCACCTGCGCTGCTCGATCTGCGCTTTAATGGCAGGGTCCACCGGCCGCTTTCGTAGTTTCAAGGCTGATGGTCTCGTCCCACACTGCAAGCGCCACCAAATCCCTCACCGCCAACCCTAAAACCCTACGGCAACACTGCAAAACCTCTCACCTGCGCTGCTCGATCTGTGCTTTAATGGCAGGGTCCACCGGCCGCTTCATCAGTTCCAGGCTGATGATCTCGTCCCGTGCAGCAGCCACGTAATCGTCATGCACTTGCGGCGGTAGCTTGAAATCGTAGTCGTAGTAAACCCCGATGTCGTCCACAGGGTCTAGCGAGGACTCTGTCTGCTCCCATTGCGGCGCGCCATAGCGACGGACCTGGGCAATGCAATGAGAGACGATCGGTTCAAGAATTGGGGTGTGGTGTTGCACAGGTGCATGGGGTGTGTAGCAGCTGCTGCTGTGCTGGTGACCAGACAGGCATGACAGCCAGACGGTTGTTTGCGTAATAGGAAGTGCAATTGCAGTGCATGCACGTACCTGTTGGGTCTGCGATGAGCTCTGCTAAAGCCGTCACAGTGTACACGTGATGCAGAGTATTGGTGGGCGCCACAAATGTGTGCATGACTGAAGTGCGGTTGCAAAGTGTGCATGCGATGAGCTCTGCCAATGCCTGCTGGATGCGACGTCACAGTGTACACAAGATGCAGAGCACGGAGATGATGGTAATCGCTGCGACAGCCGCATGTACTGCTGCCTGCTCCGCCAGCAGCACAAGTGCACTCAGACTCGCCAATTGCTTCAATCCAACAGAGCAAACAGCCGCAACAGCACGCGATTATGCCATTCTGGTTGCTGCTGCTGCTCACCTCGTTGACTATCTCCTCGCTGTAGTTTCCTGCAAGCAGCTCCTGCACCGTGTCTGTGTCAGGCTCCTGCTGCTCTTGCTGGTCAATCTTCGGCTGCACTGCCTGCAGAAGACTGCCATCAGGGCCCTCTCCTGCTAGCTCTGTGCCCGAGTCCTGCTCCTGTTGCTGCTGCTGCTGTTGTTGCTGCTGCTGTGCCTGGGTGCTGCCGCCTTTGCGTGCCATCGAGGATCGTATATAGTATTAAAAGCTACGTTTGAGACTTTATGTTTGATACAAATGCAGCCAGTGAGCTGTCGCAGCTGACACACAGGGCCGAGACGAGGGGGGCAACCACGCACTCCTGCTAAAGCAAAGTGTAATAGTGTCGCATCAATCAAGCTGCAACGTATTGCAGCTAGATCGGCCAATGGGTGACCTGGGGTTCGTGTTTCTTGCACATGGCAGACATGTGCTGTTATGTATCCTTCATCAGAAGGCAGTTGGTCTGATTTCTCCTCTATCTGCTCGTTCAATTGTCTGAGATCGGTGTCTCCTGCAGTTGGAGTGACTTGGCAGTGGTGCTAGAAAGTCTGGGGCTTGTGTCTTCTTCTGTCATGGGCCTCTTGGCCTGTTTCAAAGCTGCAGACTACTCATTGCAATCACTACAGGCCATTAGCGTCAGCCACCGGAGCTAAAAGGCTCTTCTGCGGAGGTCACACATCAACCCTTACCAGCAGTAGGACAACGTAGGAGGAGCCGAAAATGGTCAGGCCGAGCAGGCTCAGCCCTTTGGGATTTGCCGATGACGCAAAGCCCATCTGCTACGTCAATGGGAAGCGCTACAGCTTGCCCTTGGGTCGTGGCGAGGCAACTCTTCTGCAGTGGTTGCGTGGTGAGTTGGCACTTCCTGTTTGCGGATCCTCAACTTTGAGCCGCACACACTGTGAACGTTTAGATGAACTTGGTACGACTTCTGCAGCCGGAAGCGTAATCAGGGCAGCGACAACTCCCATGCACCGAGTCCAAAGCACTGCTGAGCTGAAGATGTCAATGAAGCAGCTGAAGCTGTCATTGAAGTTGTTGCAGATGCCACGAGCTGCTTCATGCTTTCTCTTTGGCCATTTATATTTACCGAATGTTCCTTGCGGCATGCTGCTGGGCGGGTGTACTCGCTACGCTCATGTCATTGCCTTTCATTCTGCCAATGTTTTGGTTGTTAGGCACAACATCAATGCAACTGCTGCTGTGCTGCACACGTAATCACTGTTATAAACAGCGGAGGCTTTGCTGATTTTGTGCTTCATGTGCTCAATCAGCTCATATTGAACATACCCATGGCTGGTGACATAGGTATCCTTACACCTCAGAAAAGTTGTTTTTCCCTGTCTTTGCCGTTCTGCCCTGCACACTTCTTCAATTCTCCGCTTCCTCATACCTTAACCTGTCTTGTTCTACAGAGAGCGGCCTCACTGGCACCAAACTGGGCTGTGGTGAGGGCGGCTGTGGCGCCTGCACGGTCATGCTGTCGCACTGGGAAGCCGGCGGCGTGCAGCACCGTGCAGTCAACGCCTGCCTGTGCCCGCTGTATGCAGCGGAGGGCATGCACGTGGTCACTGTGGAAGGTGAGGCTTGTGCAGCAGCAGCAGCAGCATCAGTTACGCTGGAGGGCATGCACGTGGCTACAGTAGAAGGTGCGCCTTGCCTGGTCTGTTGTGTTTGACCAGCAGCAGCAGCAGCAGCAGCAGCAGCAGCAGCAGCAGCAGCAACAGCAGCAGCAGCATCATATGCTATGCAACGGAGGGCATGCACGTCGTCACTGTGGAAGGTGAGCATGTTTTTGCTTTATTGCAGCAGCAGCAGCAGCAGCAGGAGCAGCAGCAGCAGCAGTTGTGACGTTGGAGGGCATGCACGTGGTCGCAGTTGAAGGTGAGCCTGCATCTGCTGTGTTGGAGTTGAAGGTGAGCCTGCATCTGCTGTGTTGGAGTGGCTGTGGCAGCAGCAGCATCAGCTGGTGTGCAGTGGAGGGTATGCACGTGGTCACAGTGGAAGGTAAAAGCTTGTTCAGCAGCACCACCAGCAGCAAAGGCAAGCTCTGGCTGCGTTGGAGTGGCAGCAGCAGCAGCACGTGGTTACAATGGAAGGTGCGCTTGGCCTGTGTTGTGTTGCAAATGCTGTGGCAGCAGCAGCAGCAGCACTTGTTGACAGCGGAGGGCATGTACGTGCTCACAGTGCAAGGTGCGCCTGGCTTGGGTGTGTTCAGAGGCTGTGAGCGATAGCATCTGGCGTTGTGCATGCAGAGGTCAGCATGCTGTAGTTGTTGAAAGAGGATAGCATCATCACCAGCAGCAGCAGCAGCTTGTTATGCAGTGCAGGTCAGGCAGCTGCTTGACCGGCGCAGCGCAGCTGCGCCTGCAGCAGCTCCTGCAGCAAAAGCATGTGACCGGTAGTTCAACAGTGTGGCAGCTGCAAGCCATCACCTAGGTCAGCGTGCAATGCTTGCTGGAGAACAGCCAAAAACTTTTTTTATAAAATTTTTATTATTATTATTATTCTTACAAAAAGAAGAGAAAAAAATAAAAAAAGTTTTGGTACGGCTGCTACGTCTGCTCCATAGGAGCGAGAGGAGCAAGCGGGAATAAACAAATGGAATTGGTCCAAATCTTATTTGTTGGAAAAAAAAATTCTAAAAACAAATTTTCAGAAAATAATAACTTTTTCAAAAAATAATAACACCCAGCCTTAGGCCTGGCACATCTGCAGCGCAAACTACAGCTGCAGTGCTAACATGAATCTCCAATACATTGACTTGCTGCAGGCATCGGCAGTGTGCGTGATGGGCTTCACCCAGTGCAGGCAGCACTGGCCAACAGCCACGGCAGCCAGTGTGGCTTCTGCACCCCTGGCTTTGTCATGAGCATGTACAGCCTGAAGACACAGCTGTCAACGTCAGGTTTGAGCTGATCACTTGCTGCCCTCCTGCAGGCATGGAATGTGTGTGGCGGGCTGCCCCCCGTACAGGCATTTGCACGCTCATCACAACTGCAACTGCTGAGTCTATCTTTGCTGCCCTCCCGTGTGTCACGCAGGCATCGGCAGTGTGCGTGACGGGCTGCACCCGGTGCAGGCAGCACTTGCCAACAGCCATGGCAGCCAGTGTGGCTTCTGCACCCCCGGGTTTGTCATGAGCATGTACAGCTTGCTGCGGGGGGTGGCTGCGGAGGGCCGGGAGGCGCCCAGCGAGGAGGAGATTGAGGAGTGCCTTGCAGGAAACCTGTGGTGGGTGGGCTGGCTTGCAGGAAACGCGCCGCAGCTTGCAGGACAGCCTGCTGCGTTTGTTGTTGCACTCAACCTAGGATAACATTGGGGTGGATTGCGCAGCTTGTAGGAGTGACTGAGTAGATCCAGCTTGATCTTTTGCTGAGACTGCTGCTGCTGCTGCTGCTGTTGCTGCTGCTGCTGTCTGCCGCCGTCTACTGTCTGACAATGAACGATTTAACAGCCGCTGCACAGGCTACAGGCCTATCCTGGATGCCTTCAAAGTCTTTGCCAAAGCAGATGCCGCGGCCTACACAGCAGATGCGATTGCAGCCGCCAGAGGCATGGCGGCTGCCACAGCAGCAGAGAACAGCAGCACACCACCAGCAGCAGCAGCGGGCAATGGAACCCCAGCCACAAATGGCACAGCAGCAGCAGCAGCAAATGGCAAGATGGTGTGTCCCAGCAGTGGCCTGCCATGTGACTGTGGCGGCGGCGTGACAAAGCCAGCAGATGCTGCAGATGCAAACGGCGCAGCAGCAGCAAAGTCCAGCAGCAGCAGCAGCAGCAGCAAGGCAGCTGACAGCACGTGCTGTGGGGGCGGCGGCTGTGCAGCTAAAGCAAATGGCGCTGCTGCTGCTGCTGCTGCTGCTGATGTGAAGCCAAGCTCTGAGGCCATCTTTCCTAAGGAGCTGAAGGGGAGGCGGCCAGCAGCACTGCGGCTGTCAGGTGCGGGGGTACAGCCGCCCCGTAACAGCATACCTGCCCACCACCCTGCAGCACCAGCTCAGGCGCATATCATGCATATCACATGCAGCATATGCAGCATATGCAGGAAATGCAGCATATGCGGCATATGCTCTTTGACCTGTTGCTGCTGCTGCTGCTGCTGCAATTGCGGCTCATGCTTGCAATCAATGCAGGCAGGCCCCTTCTGCACGTGGTACCGCCCCTCGGCGCTGAAGCAGTTGCTCACGCCTTCAGATGATGTTCGTTGTCTCAGTGTGTTTGCTGCTGCCACTGCAACAACTGTGTATCAACAGGCCCTCAATGCACCTGGTACCGGCCCACCACGCTGGAGCAGCTGCTCACGCTCAAGTCAGCACACAACGACCTCAAGCTGGTGGGAGGCAACAGCGAGGTGAGCATGACAGGCCGGGACAGAAAGAGCGGGACGCTGTGGTGAGGGGGACGGGGACGACAGTGGGGGTGGGACGGAAACACAACGACCTCAAGCTGGTGGGGGGCAACAGCGAGGTGAGGCGGGACAGGCTGGGACAGACAGAGCGGGACGCGGTGGTGAGGGGGACGGGGAGGACAGTGGGGATGGGGCGGCACACAACGACCTCAAGCTGGTGGGCGGCAACAGCGGGGTGAGGTGGGACAGGAAGCGCGGGGCATGCTGGAGTGTTCACATGTTGGCCTGTTGGTTGCGCGTGCACGTGGTTATTGACCTGAAATTGCACCATGCGAGGTTGTGCCATATGTGCTGAAGTAATACACTGTGCTGCATAGGCTTGAGTTGTACCGCATGGCATGTTTGCTTGCTGTGTTTGCAGGTGGGCATTGAGCTGAAGTTCAAGGATGCAGGCTACAGGCACATGGCGGCAGTCACACACGTGCCGGAGCTGTCACAGGTGTGTCACAGGGCTTGCGCGGGTGTAACGCAGCAGCAGCAGCAGCAGCAGCAGCAGCAGCAGCAGCAACTTCAATAGGTGTGCTGCAAGTGGTACATGGCTGATGCAGCATGGCCTGAAGCTACCTGTCAGATATTCCCTGGTGTGGCGGACTGCAGTATTCAGTAACAGCGTCACGCCAGTGCAGTGCGCGGCCCCATGTACGCTGCTGACCAGCATGTTCATTGGAGCTTCCTGCGTCTGCTGCTGCTGCTGCTGCTGCTGCTGCTGCAGATCAAGGTGACAGACAGGGGCATTGAGGTGGGCGCAGGCGTGACACTCACACGCCTGCAGGACCTGCTGCTGCAGCAAGCCGCCAAGCAGCCGCCACACAAAACCCGCGGCTTTGCAGCCACGGCTGAGCAGCTGCGGTGGTTTGCGGGCCGGCAGATCCGCAACACGGGCACGCTGGGTGGTAACATTGCGACAGCGAGCCCGATCAGTGACCTGAACCCGCTGTGGATGGCGTTTGGGGCAGTTTTCAGGCTGGCGAGCCAAGGGCGGCGGGTGCGGGAGGTACCAGCATCAAAGTTCTTCCTGGGATACAGGTGGGAAGTTTACTAAAAAGTTTATCTGTGAGCAGTGTGAAGTTTTTGTTCCCTGTGGATGGCGTTTGGGGCGGTGTTCAGGCTGGCGAGCCAGGGGCGGCGGGTGCGGGAGGTGCCAGCATCAAAGTTCTTCCTGGGATACAGGAGGGAAGTTGACTCGGAAGTTCAGTTTTGAGCAGTGTGGAGTTATGTTTACTGTGGGTGGCCTTTGGGGGCGTGTCCAGGCTGGCGATTCAGGGGCGGCGGGTGCGGGAAGTTCCGGCACCTTCCTTGGCTACAGGTGAGAAGTTTACTAGGAAGTACAGCTGCAGGCAGTGTGAAGTTTGATTCTCTATGGATGCCCTTTGGGGCGGTGTTCAGGCTGGCGAGCCAGGGGCGGCGGGTGCGGGAAGTTCCGGCGTCAAAGTTCTTCCTGGGCTACAGGTGAGAAGTTGACGAAGAAGTTCAGCTGCCAGCAGTGTGAAGTTTGACTCTCTGTGGATGCCCTTTGGGGCGGTGTTCAGGCTGGCGAGTCAGGGGCGGCGGGTGCGGGAAGTTGCGGCATCAAAGTTCTTCCTGGGCTACAGGTGAAAAGTTGACGAAGAAGTTCAGCTGCCAGCAGTGAGAAGTTACTTCCCTGTGGATGCCCTTTGGGGCGGTGTTCAGGCTGGCGAGTAAGGGGCGGCGGGTGCGGGAAGTTATGGCATCAAAGTTCTTCCTGGGCTACAGGTGAAAAGTTGACTAGGAAGTTCAGCTGCGGGCAGTGAGAATTTACTTCCCTGTGGATGGCGTCTGAGGTGGTGTCCAGGCTGGCGAGTCAGGGGCGGCGGGTGCGGGAAGTTATGGCAACAAAGTGTATCCTCCTGGGCTGCAGGTAGGAAGTTTAGTAAGAAGTCGTACCACATCCTCAAGAATGCAAAATAATTACATCAGGCCCCCTTGGTCTAACATTCTTCCCTACTATGTTGCTGCTGCTGCCCGCAGGCAGGTGGACATGGCGCCCTGGGAGCTGCTGCTGTCGGTGTGCATCCCATCCACAGAGCACGAAAACATACGTGCAGCAGGGCTTTGCAGCTCAACAGTATTCCCTGTTGTTTGCTGCTGCTTACCGCCCGCAGGCAGGTGGACATGGCTCCATGGGAGCTGCTGCTACCGGTGCACATCTTGCCACAAATCTTGGAAAACGTCCTGGCAGTGCTCTGCGGCTCAATAGTCTTTGCTTGTTATCTGCTGCTCCTGCCGCAGGCAGGTAGACATGGCGCCGTGGGAGCTGCTGCTGTCGGTGCGCATCCCATTCACGGGGCCCACCGAGTTTGCAAAAGAGTTCAAGCAGGCGCCGCGCAGGGACGACGACATCGCTATCGTCAATGCAGGTGAGAATTGTAACAACAAAGTGACAAAGTGACAGTCAAAGTAACAGACAAGATCCCAGGCATATAATTCAACAGTTCGTACAGGAGTAAGCAGCAGATTCCGCCAAGGAGTTCAAGCGGGTGCCACGCAGGGACGACGACATTGCCATCGTCAATGCAGGTGACTGGATTACGTGGCAAATTGGCAATTCTATTTTGGCAGAAAAAGTAACACATGAGAGGCAGGCATGAGGAAAATTCAAATGACAGCGCAATTGCTGGCTGAGGAACTGCTGCTGCGCGGCGTGTTCCTTTCCCTGCAATCTTGCAATGTGCAGCTGTTGCTCCTATTTGAATAGGTCACCTGTTTGACTGGTGCGCCTGCAGGCATGCGTGTGCGGCTGGAGCAGCGGCCTGCTGCACTTTCTATGCCTAATCGTGTGAACTGCAGTTGCTGCTCAGGATCACATGTCCACCTGCTGCTCGTTTTCACGCCTGCAGGCATGCGTGTGCGGCTGGAGCAGCGGCCTGCTGCTGAGGGCAGCGAGGAGCAGGCCTGGCTGGTGGCAGATGTGGGCATTGCATACGGCGGCGTGGCTCCCAAGACCATCATGGCAGAAAAGGTAAAAGATTGCGGCTGTGAGCTGTCAGCTGGTGGACATGGAAATGTGGGCATTGCGTATGGCGGTGTTGCGCCCAAGACCATCATGGCAGACAGAAAAGGTGCGGCATAACTATAAATAGACCATCGCCAAAACGCTTCTCTCTTGAAACACATGCTTTGTGGCGGATGTGGGCATCGCATACGGCGGCGTGGCTCCCAAGACCGTCATGGCAGAAAAGGTGTGCGGCTGCGGCTGTGAGCTGTCAGCTATTGGGCAGTGAAAGTCATGTTTTGTGTACCAGTGTGATGTGGGCACTGCATACGGCGGCGTGGCTGCCAACACCATCATGGCTGAAAAGGTGTGGTAGCAGCTATGAGGCGGTAAGCTGTTGGGATGTGGGTTAAACTAATTTAATGTGGGCATTGCTTATGGCGCGTGGCTTTCGAGACAATGGTGGTGCAGGGGGACGCTGGATGCCATGCTGGTTGCGCTGCGTAAGGACGTCAACCAGTGCTGTGATAACTGCCGGCGCACCGGCGCAGCGCCGGCCACCGAAGCTCTGCGCCGGCCAAACAAAGCGATTTTATGGGGTTTGCTGGCGCTGTAGCGTCGGCAGGCCCGCCTGCCTGCCTGCAGTTCGCGGTGAATAACATGTTCCGCAGAGCATCAATACCGCTGCATCTTCATTGCAAATCGTCATTTTTTAATGTTTAAATGCTTTTGAATATGCTATGATACCCAATTCGCCGGAGCTCTGGGGCTTCGCCCCAGACACCAGCAAAGGGGGGCTTTTGGCGCCCCCCTCTGCACACCCCTGTCACAGCGCCGGCCACCTCGCTTCGCTCGGCGCTATGCTCGGCGCTGCAGCGCCGAGGACTCCC